>VWZY01003041.1:95452-114148 GCA_013399075.1 Chloroceryle aenea
AGAAATCTGAATTTCTGTGAGTCACTCCCCTCCACAGAAATCTGAATTTCTGTGTCATTCCCCTCCACAGAAATCTGAGTTTCTGTGTCATTCCCCTCCACAGAAATCTGAGTTTCTGTGAGTCAGACCTCTCCATATGCCCTAATCAGCTCAACCCCTGTGCCACTCTACACAGATCTGCAGCAGATCTTTCCCCACAAATTCCAAAGTCAGTCAGGTTTGAGATTTCTATTCTGGTTTTTGAAAATTATTTTGTCATGAGACTGTTTGAATATTATTTATGCTTATAAATTTGTAGACATACTTACTGCATCCTTTTCTGGATTGCACACTTTAACCCAGAGCAGGTGGTCTATAAGCCAGTCTATGGGCTTATCTTTATAGAACATGAGAAAAAAATCCACTATGAGTGGCAGGTCTTCTGATTTAAACAGTTTTCCTGAAAGAAGACAAGAAGTGGCAGAATTAGATATTATTATTACTGTGCAAAAATCACCAGCTTTATGTTTACTCCAGCCTTAAACTCCAGGTTATAACTCTAATTTAGTGAAAATTTCAGAGTCCAGCTTTGGACAGTATATTCTCACAGCTGACTAATAAAGTGTGTGGTTAGACCCTCGTTCCAGACACAGATCTGCCAGTCACCTGTAGCAGGGTGTCAGAAAGTCTGTTTAATTCCTCAAAGTGCCAGATGTGCCATTTCACTGGCAATACTATTCTGAGTATCTTTTAAAAGCAACTTTTTTCCTATCTTCATTAAGGTACTACTACTGCTCATTTAGTATGCTTGCTAATTGCATTAGCAGATGCCCTGACATTTCTTTCTTTGACCTAAGATAAGGTGTTATCACAGGTAAATTGTATTAGAACTGAAGAAAAAATAGAAAATTACTACTAAAAATAATAAAAAACCCTTCCCTATGATATGGGATGACTCCTGTGCTTTGAAATATCATTCTGGGTGAAACCTACTCAACCTACACAGCTCCAAATCCAATTGGCCCTACTCAGGTCTTACTACTTACCAATAAATCCGAGCTGGGAGAACTCGAGAATCATCCACTCTTGGGACTGTTCAGCAGCAAAGGTTTTTATACTTTGAATATAATCAGGTTTGGCTATAATATCATCTTCCAGCTGGGGGGGGGTGGAGCAACAGAAAAAGAGAAGGCAAGTGGTGGTTTTATTGCTTGCAGAGGAGGTGGTGATGTTGCCATATGTAAGTGATAACTACATTGGTTTGACTGCTGTGCCAAGCTACAGGGGATGGCTATTTAGCTTCTACATATAGCTCTGTTTCAGTGACATTCTTTAAATATTTATTTGCAGGAGTGACTCTAACACCATGAGTCCTTCTCACTTTTTTGAGCAAGAAGGACTCCCTACCTTAAAGAGGTCTCACTTAAAAGAAGATATTAAGCAAAGAGATGGAGGTTAAGGAAGAAGACAGTAGACAGTTTGTACTGAAGCTGTATAAGCACTGAAAAGCAGCAGAAGCAGACTGTTTGAAAAGAGAAGCATCTAAAGCAGCTGGTTAAAAGCTCTGTCGAGCATCCTGGGCAGACTTTGTCATACTTCAAAGGAGACTGAGAAGAACTGTGGATGAGAAGCTGGTAGAAAGCAAATTGCTACAGGGAAAACTGGTGAGGAAGGAACGTGCTGTGAAGCACACTGAAGGGCAGGAATACATAGAGCTTTCAAGGTGTTGAAATGGCTGATGCTGAATACAGCAGTAGAGCCGCCTAAAAAATACTTGGAAAAGGAGACATGGGACATGGAAAAGACCTTGGCTGCATTTTTGCATAGCTTTCAGAGAAGAATTGGGGGTCTGAAAAGCCAGAAGCTGTTCCAGTTACTAAAGCTGAGGGTAACGAGTCCAAACAAGGAGTTTAGAGGTAATGGCACAAAGGAAATAAATGAATTCCAGAAATAATTAAGGAGTTAAGTAATCCGGAGTTTGAATTTGGTATGGGTGTGAAAAACACAGGAAGATGAGGTTAAGCCTTCAGGAAAATGTTGTTGGGGTGCAGTGTAATAACAGTTAATTTGACCTAACTGCTGTACTTCATGGTCCCTGGTGCTTGCCCTGTGGTGCTGGAATCTAGTTCAGAATGCTAAGTAGGTAAAAAATTAATGCTATGAGGAAAAGAGAAAAACAAACAACATTGTTTCCTGCTGGTTTTGCATCCTCAAGTGACTCTGCAGAGTCAGCAGCACAAGATGAGAGAGCAGGCCCACAGCTTTCAGCTGTTACTCCAGGCCACTGCTACAAGTGTGGGGCTGGCAGTGGAGAAAAGTGTTCTCAAGAGTGAATTCAGAAGGAAGTGGAATGATGTTTGAAAGGCAAGATTAAGAGATCTGTTTTGACCCTGTCAGCTTTTGCTGATGGTAAAATAACAAAAACCAGATAGATGAAGATGAACTGATCAAGATGAATGCATATTAATAGATTCTGAGGTCTGGGGGATTAAGCTGAGGTTACGCAGAAGAAAACAACAAAAAATTCCCAAACCATCAACTTAGAAGAAATTTTGCATAAAATTAAATGAGCTAAGAAGGTATCTTATGTGTAAAGGGAGAAGAGCAAGGAATCAAAAGACAGTTTCAGAGAATCCTTAAAGAGAAACTGAGGGGCACTCAGAAGAGGATGAAAGGCAGAGAGAGCACTATCTCAGTAACCTAGTGAGCTCACCGTATCGAGAAACACTACAAGAGTGTCTCCAAAAACAGGAGGCTGCGAGGCAAAGTGGGTGTGAATATGGTTATGAACTGAAAGTCCTTTTGCATTGTGCAAAGTCTGAATCAGCCTCTTCCGAAGCTGACAGTTAAAAGTGAATATTGGAGATGTGGTGCAGGCCATTAAAAGTTGTTTATTTAACTCTGTACTGAGCCTGGTAATTTGTGTTCGACTAAAGCACATCTTCTTGAAGAGCCTTTGCCATTGCTTAGAGACTTCAGTATCTGTTCTTTCTCAGTTAGATGCAATTATCTTGAACACAATTGCAAGGCTACGTATATTTCCCAAACACCAGTCAATAAATGGATTTCATTAGTTCTTCTTATGGGGGTTATCTGTCTAAGAGAAGGAAAAACAGAGAAGCAACAAAAAAGTGGTAGCATATAATGGAAGTGTAGGCACCAGACAGGAAAGTAGCTTCCTTCCAAAATGATATTTTTATATTTTGAATCACCATTCCATGAATATGTGAAGACTGTTAAGCTGAAAAATCTTGTTCTCTCATTTTTCCATAGAAAACAAGCCTTCAAACAGCTTATTTCACAAAGTTTTGGGGTGTTGGTTTTTGTTTGTTTGAGGTTTTGGGTTTTTTTGTTTGGTTGGTTTGGGTTTTTTTATTTTTGGGGTTTGTTTTTTGTCTTTTTTTAGTACAGGCATATAAGAACATTTCAGCAAAAAAAAAATCACTTTCATGAAAGTCATTCCTTTCAGGAACTCTACCAAATAATAGGATTGACTTAAGAGAGTGTGGGGGGGGGAAATCAATACAAAAACTCCTAATGACTTCACTGAGCCTTAAAATCATTAGAGAAACACACAAGAGGAACTGGAATAATGCTGTCCAGAGCAGTGCTACTGGCAGTATATGCAACCAGGACATATATACCCATATATAAATTATATATAAATCCACACAGCTCCTGCTGCTTCCACAAGGAAAAACTCATGAGGTGAAAAAAGCATAGCAGCAATTCAGTCAACTGCTTGAAATTTATCCTGTATTAACTGAAGATACTAAAAGGTCTATATAATGTTTTATTTTTGGTTCACTTGAGTGCTGATAGAGAGAGAATACTTCCCCAAACTGCTGCATCTGAGTTATTCAGAGATGCTTTCAGACTGGGAAGGTTTAATCACTTCAGCTTGAACTAAGCCTGTATGGACACAAAGAACAAATTCATGTCTTCAGTATTAGGCTGGGATTTGAGCTGCCTGCTTTTATGGCTACACTAAGATCCTGTTCTCTTGTCTCTGACATGATTATGAGCATCACAGGGGGTGATCTCCAGGAGGTATAGTGAAAGTGGAAATGAGTATTTCAAAGTTATCTTATTTTTTGTTTTATTGATTAACAAAACTTCACCAAAAAGCCTGCAAGAAGCAGTAGCTGGATCAGAGAGGGAAACAAAAAATGTAAAAAGGCAAAAAGACCAGATGGGCAAAGTAGAAGAGAGGAGATGAGTGATGGGATTTACTGTCTATTTTCAAAGACTGTGTTTGATCAGCAGGTAAGGTTTATCTGCAGTGTAACCCCATCAGCTTCAAGGGGCTTCACAAAGCTCTTTGCTCAAATCCTGAATATCCTAAAATGAGTATTTTATGTGTTTATTCAGCAAAGATCTTGCCTGACTCACGAGATCAACTGACCTGTAGACATCAAGACTAATTATACATGCTTATCTTCTTTCAAAATTCAGAAGTTAATATCACCCAAATGTTACTATTCCTGACAAAACATTAAAAAAAAATCTAAGCTAGTTCAAATTTTCCCTAAGATTACTGAAATAAATCTTTGCACTGGGCTGAGGAAAGGGATTTTTATGTTATTTGCTCTTCATTAATAAAAGGCTTTCATATGAAGGGAAAAAGAAATTTTCTAAGAAAATTCTGAATGCATAACTACCACCAGACCATCATAAACCAGGCTTTGCTCTGAATAACATGGGTCAATCCCAAATAAGAAAACACATTCTCAAATTTCCTTAGAAATACAAATACAGAATTAATTTCCATGCACACGTGAATGCTTGGAGAACTTTATAACAGAAATGGACATTAAGTCCATGTTGAGCTTGCTTAGCATTTCCCTTCACCATGCTTCCCGTGCCCTAATGGTCTAGTGCACCTAGTAAACTCAGACAGCATCCTCAGGGAAAATACTTCATTTTCCAGCAAACCTTAACCATTCAAGAAACAACACTTTCCTTTGTCCACCTGGCTTCTGAGTGCCTATGCCAAGCGTGAGACCAGAGCGCAGACTCGAGCAGCCCAGATTAAATGTGGTTGTGTGAAGTGCTGACAGGGATTGCACAAGATGCCTGCTCTTGTGGTCTCCTCTTCTGCTTCTGGGAATCTTATGATGTACTTATCTGGTACAATCTGAGGTCTGGTCAAGCAGAAGACCCAGCAAAACTAAGAACTAAGCAAAATGCCAATCCAAGCTTCTTTAAAAACTGTTGACATTCACGAGCTACATTCAGTTTTATGGATCAGCTCCATTCGTGATAAATTTTGGAATCTCTGGTGGTGCTTATCATCTCTATGGGGTGTAAATTAGCACAAAACCACAATTATGGCTAAACCTGGGCCTGAAGGCGTGGGGATCTTCTCAAAGTCTAGATCTTGGGGCGAATTGAGGATCTGTACCAACCTGCAGTTTGGCCTTGTCTCCAGTATCACTATTCTGGTACGTTTTGCTATCTGGCAGGGATTTTTGGTTCACTGTGATGTGGGCTATAACCTGGACCTACCACCACTGCTCTGTCTTGCTGCACTAAGTGAAAACACATTAAACTCTCATCTTCTTCACCTGACCATATAAGGGTTTCATGCTTCAGTTACCTTGTTATTCAACCTCACAAATGACAGGAGGTACAGATGGCTTTAATCAAAGAGAACCTGGATGCAAGATGTATATGAACACGGAAATATATGGATGCTCATAAAGAGGACAGGAAAGATACACAGAAAATGATAGATTGCTGGGTTTATTGAGAATTTTGTGATGACTTAGAATTGCCAAAGCTAATAACGAGTACAGATGTAGTGCAGCTACTTAATGAGAATATGAACATACCTGTAAATAAAATGTTCCCTTAGGTTGGGCATATAGCATTAAAAAGCTATAATCCAAATTCTGTTTAGTTCTCCACCTAAACATAAGCAGCAAATTCTGATAAGTTTTTTTTAGGGGGGGGTTGCAAGTTATTGCTATAACAGAAGCATTTCTAGCACTCTGCAGGTTTTTTCTCTATAGTAAAATTGTAAGGTTGAGTATCCTAATTCATTGCTAAGTGAATAGAAATTCCTCTAGAATCAGTGTAAACATTTGTAAATAATCTAACTTTCTACTGTTACCTGAGAAAAAACAATTGTGATCTATTTCAATGCAGCCTGAATGTCTAATGAGAATATTCCTGTCAAATGACTGAAAGGTTCCACTCAGTATCTTATGAGCAGCAGAGCACAACACACAAAGATTATTTAAAGGTCAAAAATTAAGTGCTTTTACTGATCATGAACAGCACAGAAGCAGGTTGATAATCTTCCTTTTCAGGTTTAAATGTAAATACTTTTTTGTCTACTAGTTTGCTGTCCCTCACTTTACCAGAGAAAGAACCTGGTCCTCAATAATCAATGTGAAAAGACTAGAGAGTAATTTATCAGGAGTTAAGGAAAGTAAAAGTGTATCTGATTCAAATTTAATCCTATCTGAAATTAAGTATGTAAACATGTTTGTGCTCTGAAAGATATAACATTTAACTATAAACCAGATATACATGCATACAAATATAAATACAAACATACACTTGGTGATGCCCTCCAACCTAAACTGTCAGTACCACAGCTCTCTTGCTGCATTGCTGGGGCAACTTCTGACAAATTAGTTGTTCTTAATTGAAAGAAAATTATTTCCTGCAGTAAATCAGGCCTTTCAGTCTATATCTCTATCTCAGGGAATTTGGGGCAAATGAAATCACCAGTTAAGAAATATTACTAACAGTAGTATAAAAAGTCCATGACCAATAAAAGGTCATTAATTCAAGCCACAGTAGTTGTTCTACTGTAGTTAGCTTAGAGGCCACATGGGGTTTCTTTTGTGTGTTCACAGAGTCTCTCCCTTATCTGTCACATAAAAGATTTTCCTATTTTTTCCTTTGAGACCAGATCATCTAGCCTATTGCCTCTTGACATTGTCCAGCTGCTTTAAAACCTGTGGGATGCACAGAGCCAAGACCCAAAGGAGAGCCCTTGGCTCTCACCCTGAAGCTGATGGGCAGCATATTTTTTCTCAAGATCCCCTTGTGTAATATTTCTTATTAAAGTACACTTGAGGTCCATAAGCTCCAAAACACAAACACATTATCAGCTCAAACAATGTTGCCTTTTGTAGAACTTTCCATTTTATACTCTCAGCAAAAGTTCTCCGGTTTTGTACGGCTATCTTACCTTACTCTGTCCTCTGAATCCCCAAGTGTTTTCTTCAGGTTGGAAAGATCTGGATAATAAGAAGCAGGAGGAGAAATAACTTCTAGAACACCAGACTGGATTTCTCTGGGGAAGCTATGAAGAAAAGCTCAGTGAGACCCCATTCCTCAAAAAGACTCCCCAGAGTCAGGGGAGCTCCCATCTGCTGGTTTTCAAGTGGAATTTGCCAGCAACATCACTACTGCAGTAGGTTTGATCTCTTGCCTCTCTCAGTCAGCTGTGCTTCAGGGCCTTTAGCCTGATGTGTTTTGTGACTGTTTGCTACACTACACCATTTCTTAGAAAACAGGTTTTATAAGACAAAATAAATCTACCAATGAGCGTATTGTTTTTTCCCCAAACACTTTAGCTTAGCAGTTGTTCTTCTCAAGCTGCTCTGAAGTTTTTAACGTGTATGTAATGCTGTAATCATCTATGGGAAAGAATAATAAGAGCAAGCAAAACTGCAATGAGAAGCAAGCCTTCATCTGATAGCTCTTACAGTCACCTGGCACAGCAAATACCCATCTCACGTTACCCTTCACAGAATAGTATTTAACATTTCAAATATAATCCCACTGCTGTCCAAAGTCCATTGCCTACATGAAAGAGAGACAAATAAGGAAACAAAGAGACGCAGAAAACATGGCAGATGCCAGAATAAACTGCAGGGGTGCAGAGTCAGTAGGGACCTAATACAAGGGTACCTTGCAATCATCATTAATTTCGTAGGGAAAAGACTCAGGTTCAGGTAAATGTTTATCACAGGCTTAAGCTGAGACTTTGCCTGATTAGTTAAAACGTATCTATAAAATAAGAAAAGCAAAATAAACTGATACAGATCCCTCAGTTCTGAATTTGATTGCGTGTTATGATACATTTACTATTTACATTTACATTTACTAGCGTTTGCATTTCAGTAGGGTGGAGCTGCAAGTTATTGCTGAAATGCTCTCATTCTTCCCATAAAAGCTCAAAATGCTTGGGGTGCTACACTCCAAAGGACTTACCTGGTTTTAATATTTTCTGCCACACTGTTAACATATTCTGCATTCACCTAAGGAAAAGAAGTGGGGGTTAATTTCAAATCCTCCTTTTTTCATACAAAGCAACATTCTGTAGGGAATCTATACATGCAAACACTCATTTTTATTGGCCAGTTCCTTTCATTCCCAAAAGGACTATGTTAGAGCAGCACTCCTGCAAAAGAACAGCATGGGCTTTTCAAGCCAACTGCACGGTCAGTGGTGTTGAATGCAGCACTGAACTACCTCTGGCTATGGTTTCTGCATGGTGTGTTTTCACTGCTTCTGTAGGAGGTTAATCCATTTGCTGGCTAACCAAACTCCGTTCTACAGCTTTCAGCTACACCAGAAAAGCACAGTCATGTAACTGTCAGTAAAAAGGGCTGTTTCTGCTTAATCATCTGATCGCAGAAGAGGCCCGAGTCTATTTGGAAAACTCATCTAAGCAAAATTTTCTAAAGCTAATGATATTTGATCGTTTTTATTTAGAGTTTCTTCCTAGTAGAACAGACTTATGGCTCTTCATCTGGAAATTTTGAGGAAGTGATTATTCACCACTGCTGTTTCAGAAAAGAAACAGATTCAGTGTGCAAAACACATCTGTGAACTGTATTAAAAAGTGCTGTATTATGAATGCCATTTCCAAAGCAATACAATACCCCTTTCAGCAGTTCTGATTATTTGATTCTTTTTTAAATACACAAATAAACATTACCAGCTCTACATTAAACTAGAAAAAAGTAAAACCAATCTGAAGAGGTAAAGAACTGTGGCGAGAAAAAAATACCAACGACTTCACAGCTCACTTTCAGTCAATAAGTTACTCTGACTTAACTCATGATGTAAACATTTAACTTAATCTGCTAAAACTCCATGGGAAAAAGGAGAGTGTGGATTGTTGATCAGTGAACACACCTGCCCTCCTCTCATAATTAAACGTTCTTATCACCTCTCATATCAGCACGACCAACCTGCTCTAATTTACTGCATGGCTGAAAAATGGAAGCTGCAAGAATGTGGCTCTGGGATGGGAGAAAGGGGAGAGACTGCTTCTTACAACAGCAGTTTAATCCTAAACTGGCTGAAATGGACAATTACTACAACCAAAGCTGCTGTCTGTTAAAAATGCTGCCTTAGGACTGCCACAGTGGGAAGCTGTAATATTCAGAAGTTAACCCTTAAAACTCAAAAGAACTTTCTGATGCCCTGGAATGAAATGGCAGCTAGGCAAAGGTCATCATTGCCAGGGCTCTTCACTGGGCAATACCAACTGGGAAATAAGTTTGACTCTTGAAAATTCTGCTGAAGAGGAACTGGGCCGATCTACTTATCATGGTGATCCAAACAGAAAAGTGGAAGTCATGACTTCATACAGTGAACTATATGCTTTTTGACAGGATTACAGCTGAAAAAGCTGCTCTAAGTGATGACTGAACTGAAAAAGCAAGCTTTCAACAGTTAATGAATACATGTTATGAAATATAAAGTTGTTTATGGAAGGACAAAGAACAACGAAGAGTCAGTATGAAGTCTGAATAACTGCACAGTCTTTTCACCTGCTTGTAACTATCACTAGCTTGTTCCATTCTGTAGCTTTTTTCCAATGTGATCATGACATTTTGGAATGAGAAAAGAAAAAATGATTTACCCCTAGTATTTTACCTTGAGCACTGTTTACTTTCCCAAACATGGAACTGGTCAAATCTCTGAACAGTTCTTTTTCATGAGAAATGTCAATACACATGCAGAAGGCAAGGCTCCAGTGTATCAAGGTACTTTGAAAGATACATGATATCAAAATGCAGATAAATAATTCAAACTTTTGTGAGACTGAGTAAGTTTACTTTTTTCAAGTTCTGTGGAACATTTCTGTGGAGGATTTACTCTTCATTCCTGAAGCAGAATACCTTACTTTCAGAGATAAATAATGAGTTCATGTGGTTTTATTTGAAAACCTGACTGCAACATCTGTATTTTTAAATGTCACAGAATGTTGGGTTGGAAGGGACCTCGAAAGATCAGCAAGTCCAACCCCCCTGCCAGAGCAGGGTCACCTAGAGCAGGTCATACAGGAACACATCCAGGCAAGTTTTGAAAGTCTCCAGAGAAGGAGACTCCAGAACTTCTCTGGGCAGCCTGTTCCAGGGCTCTGTCACCCTCACAGTGAATAAGTTTTTCCTACTGTTTTTCTGGAACCTCCTATGTTCCAGTTTACATCCACTGCCCCTTGTTCTATTATTGGACATCACTGAAAAGAGCCTGGCTCTGTCCTCCTGACACTCTCTCTATATGTATTTATAAACATTGATGAGGTGACCCCTCAGTCTCCTCTTCTTCAAGCTAAAGAGACCCAGCTCCTTCAGCCTTTCCTCCTAAGGGAGATGTTCCACTCTCTTGATCATCGTTGTGGTTCTGTGCTGGACTCTTTCAAGCAGTTCCCTGTCCAAATGTCATATGATTTTTTTACCCTTCTATCATCAGAGTTACAGGGCTTTTTCCATGTATGAACACCACAGCACTAACTGCTCACCATCTCCAGACCCAAAGAAATCCCTCCCGAAAGCCTAGCTCCCAGTATGTTGCAGCCTCTCCTACACTGTTACACTAAGACATAAATCTCCATATTGTCTTCCTGTCAGCATACTGCACCTTTCCACACAAACTTACCTCTGCTATAAAGATGATTATTACACAGTCATTCTTTTGCTCTTCAGGAAGTTCATACAGTAGGGAATGCAGTGTATTAATCAGATAATGTTGTTTCTCTCTTTTCACAGTAGGAATACCCATCACCAGTGAGACTGCAAAGAAAGAAGTCCACAAACCATGTCATTTTACATCAGATAAAGGGAAATTGAAATTACATTCTAATTTTGATTTGATGTGACCATGAGACTTGGTGACACTTAATATTCTTATAGCACTGTGAAATCATTTGACTGCCTGGAAGGAGAGATATCTCCAGCTAAGTCTAGGTTAGAGACTCCTGTGTCTATGCTTTAAGCACCAGGTCTAAACTGTGTAGAATGTCAACATCTGAGAACTCGGAAATACTACTGCCTCTGGCAAACACACAGGATCTGCTATTGAGCTTCAAAAGTGAGTATTGCAAAATAAGTGCTACTAGCTCTTGGCAAGGAGTTGGAGAGCTGAGTAGTAAGAGTTAAACCAACGCTGCTTTAGTGAGCAAGTTGTCACAGGATGCAAGTGCTATGTATCTCAGAAAGCAATCCAACTCAAAAACCTTTCTGAGAGGTTTAATTGATCTCAATCAATGGTTTTGACATCATCAGAAGATGAAAGGAACTTAGGCATTATCATCAGTGAGAAGAAAGGAACTGGAATTATTTCTGGCAAATACTCTACTGGCAGCAACTCTGTGCTTACAGCATTAGACTGTAAGCAGGATGTCCTTCTTCATCACTATGGGCATTACCTAAACCAGTGACCTCGTATAGCTCACTAAACCTATGGAATTCTTAGTCCTTGCAGACGATTCCTATCCACCAAAACCTCATGAGGCTGGTAGGGAAGCAGTAGATTTTGAAGGAAAGGAGTAGGTGCATTAGTGACTTGCTCCAGACTTCATCATCCATGCCAGTGTCAGATCATAAGCATCAAAGTTCCAGTGCCCCTTCCCAGCACACAACCTGCTAAACCACTGGGGGTTTGTTTGGTTTTACACGCTGAAGGTCAGCCTGCACTTGTCAAACTCTGGTCTTGGTATTGTGACTTGCATGTGCAAAGAAACAAAATTAAACATGGTGAAATATTTTATTACTTATTACTTTTCTTCCTTTTTTTTTTCCTTCCTTGCTTGTGAATGTTTTCTGAGGGTCCTCTGAAAATTGTTTTGCTGACAACCTCTGGTCTTCTGGAGACTGTCACTGATCTCCAGTGACAACTACAGCACTAGATCACATCACTACAATTACACCAACTGAGAAGACTAAAGTTATCATTGTCACAGGCATGGCCAAGTTGGTTTTTTTAGCTAAATCAGAAGTGCTGCCAATGTTTGTTTATATAAAATCACCCTAGAGAAAAGTAAAAATTTCAACAAAATACAAAACTCAGCAAAATGGTCAACTAGTTCCTTTTTTCCCCTGTTGCTTTTGAATGTTCATTTAACCTGTCACATGACAGTTAGAAGATGTAACTTTATAATCTTTATTGTAGTTCACTGCAATTCATTATGATTTGTGCAGGTGTCAGTTGCTTTCTCATATGGATGGAAAGTTGCACTGAAGATTTACTAATAGGCTTTAAATACCCACAGCACTCTTCCACTTTTTTCTTCAACAAACTGAGTGCATTATAAACTCTCCTTGGCTTTCTCATTTTTCCTAATTTTGTGGGGGAAAAAAAGGTCACCTAACACATCTTAGACACAGGAATATGACTGCATCATAAAATAAAACTGGTTTTCAATTATGACTGTCTTTTGTTGATATTTGAATAGGTTTATCAGTATACTTTGGGTAAAGACTTGAAATTGGGATGGGCCTGGGAAAAGTGCTTTTGTCATCCCTATTAAAATTGATTCAGTTTTGCAACCTTGTAAAGTTTAGGGAGAAAACCCACTCTGAACTTTTGAGGGTGCTTCATTGCTAGAACTTGATATAAAGTACAAACAGCTAGAAAATGTAATCCAAACTTTATTTCCTACCTCCAGTTCTCTGTTGCCCAAAAATAACATTTGGAAAAATGGCATCTTCATATTCCCGAAGGTGAGGTAGATAGTGGTACACGTTTGTAAGATGCACGGGGAGTTTTCCAGTGAGGTTTAACACTCTCCACTTCATATCATCTTAAAGAAACAACAAACCCACATATACACGGAAATTAAAAAGCCAGCAGGGAAGCCTGTCATGCCAGCTGTTTTCCTCTACTGAATACCATACAGATTACCAGGCACAACATTATTCAAACAGAACTGTTCCTCAGAAGTGATTATATATCATATGTATTACCCTCGTGGGGTAATAAACTGAGAGTCACCCAGTACAACCCCCAGGCAACAGTGCAGAACTCCAAGGCTGAATGACCTGTGAACTAATGCACACCTCCCTCAAAGGTTTTCTTTTAATTGGCACCACACTTAAAAGCATTCACATTTCCTTCAGATTGTTAATAAGCTAGTTGCAAGGTAAAAAGAAATTCTAGCAGGAACATATCTAGCCATCATGATCTCTGGGTCTTCTCAACTCCTTAAAGGCCCCCCCGAAAGTCATCCCAGCTGGACAGGAGGGGGTCCAGGTCTGTGGAATATCCAAGGAGGTTTACCTGTCTTCCAGGTTAGACACAGCCCTAGTCTTTATCAGGGGGTAGCATAGGAAAAGCTGGTAAAAAAAGCTTATTCAGTGCTCTGTAGTCAGCAGCAAGAGAGGGATAAGCACTTTTAAGAAGCTCAGTTGGTAGCATGCACAGCTTTGCCACTGTAAGACCCCTGCAGTCCACTGTGTCTCCTTTTTTCTCTCCTTACCCGTTTAGTCACTACCTGATCCTATTCTAAGAAGGGCTCCAGATTACTTCCCCACCCTTTTTTTTAAAGCAGAAACTTCCACCTAATCAAAGCAATGTTTTTTTCTCCCCACAGTAGAAACATGAGCCCACAAAACCTTGAACCATTACCACAATGCATTTTTATACATACAAACCTGTACAATTTGTGGTCAGGTTCATTCTTTTTGCAACTACACGCTTAATTTCGTCCAGGGCACTGCTCAGCTCACGTGATCTTTTCTTATTTTCCTTTTCAGCATACAATAGTCTTTGCCGAAGCTCCAGAAACTGGCTCTGGTACATTTCAAAGTCATGTCCTGCAACGAGAACACCATTTCTTTCCAAAGAGGTGAATTACATGGTGGAATAAAGAGAAAGTTGAAGACTAGGAGAGAGTCCAAACCAAGACATGACCAGAACTGTGTAAACAACAATAAAAGAGGCCACTCGAAGTTCATTCATGGAATGAATGCAGAAGCCTGGAAGAGGTCTAAGAAACAGAGTTTAAGCAGCACTACTGGGTAAAGGCTTGCAACAGAAGGCAAGATCAAGAATATGACATCCATAAAAAGGAAAAAGTCAGTGAAAGACAAGGTGCTATCCAGCAAAGGCAACAACGTTGTTCATTAACTGACTAATCTTGATGACCCTTGTCACACTGAAATGTGTAATTATGTACAAACCACTATTAAGATTAAAGTACAGCTATTAAGGTATGCACTCCTCATCTCTGAGCTATGAAGTGCCTGGAATATATTAAGAACTATTAGTTAAGATGGTAACTTAAACTCCTGGATATATTTAATTAGATAACAACTGGAACTGCACTCTGGATGGAAGGATACCTTTGTAAAATACAGCCCACCTTTGATGCAATACTCCACAATCCCACGGACAGTGGAACCACTGCCCTCCCAGTCCCAACCATCAGACACCTCTGCTCTTGTGCACAGCATCACAGATGATACACAAGACTCATACCTGTCAGTGACTCCACTGCCTCACTGACACACGAATAAAGATTTTTAGACATTCAAATTAATATAAGGTGACACTTCAATAATGTCACTCACTTTGCAATAGAAAGGAAAGAAAGTAGAGTGTAGAAGGGGAATTATACTTCATTTCAGAATGTTTTATAATGCTGGGTTTTAAATTATTCTTATTTTTTAGATCAATGATGTTATTTAGACACTTCTCCCATTCTGTTTGTGGACTGTGTTGAGTCCCGTCATTGGCAGGACTCATTTTGTAGGACCCACTGTTGTCTCTCAGCAAAAGTGAATCCCCAGGGATTCCAGTCTGTAAAAAAGACTAAGAGTAGGTACCACACAGGTAACACAATTTGTGAGGATTTGCAGAGGCATTTCAAACTGGAAGTAATTTGCACTTTGGATATACAGGGCTTTTATTTGCAGTAAACACAAGTCCTTAATTTAATCAATAAAAGTAAGACTGGAAGACCTCAAAGTTTAAAACACCTAGGAAAAAAAATGTTAGGAAAAAAGAAATAAACATGTGATCTGGATTGTTATTATTATTGGTCTCACTAAAAAAATTAAGCATGTTTAGTAAAATTCCCAGAAAATGGATGCTTCCTAAAATTTTCTGACAGTCTTAAAATGTTTCGACTGGCAAGGAAGGCATTGATTTCTAGGAGTATTCTGTACTGTGCAGCTATGAAGGTAAATCTAGCAGTAGTGAAAGGAGGGGAACAGTGGATTATTTCAGCAGCGTGCAGCAAGAAAGTTCTACTTTACTGAAGTAGGCTTCCCTAAAAATAATTGGAGAATAAATAAATACATGGAAGGTCAAATGAGGAAACTGATGGAGAGTCCATCTTTTAACAGCTGCAGGGGGAAGGTTAAAATAGATTTGCAATACAAATCTGCCATGAGGCATCAGGCTACAGATAGAACCCCAAAGGAGCACCTAAGGAAGATCCCTTTCATCAGCTGCTATGAAAGAATACATTCTCTTCTTTCATGCTTTTCTTTCACAGCTGTGATTCTAGTGCTGTAATTCAACCTTTAACTTTTTGCTTTAGAATGTATACAAATAAAATGAAAATAAAAAGTTTAAGCTGATGTAGGTGACTGAAAGGTTTCAATAATATTGTTGTCATAGCAACAAAGTGATTCTAAATAGAGCATCAATACATGTAAACACAGTGGAGATTTATCTTGTAATTTCAAGACAAATTCACAGGTATAAAGACACAGTAATGGATGTGCATTTTCCTTTAAATTCCACTTGCTTTATGAGGAGTTAGATAGCATCAAGTGCCAAGAAAAAGGGGAGATTTAACCTAGTAAAGTTCCACGTGCTTCTGAAGCCCAAAACCTTAGGATAAATATACATTACCACAGGATGCAACTTACTGCTCCTGAAAAGGGAATCAGTCATTTTGCAATGAGGTGTTTCATACTTAAATGCTGGAAAGTGTCGTTCCATTGACATTTCCAGTGCTGTGATAGCACAGGATTTTGCTAAACCAAACTAAAACTCCCCTCAGTACAACCATATCATAGGAGGAATCAGTAAAGAAACTGCAGATGAGTAATAACATTGTAGGCCCTCTCTCTACAATTCTTCCAGCTATCCAGTGTCAGCGTGACTCAAAACCACCAGCGTCACTACTGGGCTGACATTCTGGCAAGCACCAAGTGACTGTAGTTTTATTTGCTTGCTGCCAAGTGAGCCTACCAAAATATCATAGGTGCCTCTGGCAAGTAAAAGGTCAATACTCAGATATTACTGAATGCACCCAAAGAAACTGTCGTTTGTAATCAGCCTTATCTATTTCTTCAGGCCAGCAGAGGGAAACCACATGTTTGTGTCTTTCAGAATTGAAGCCTCTGTTCAGTTAGCAGAGCCAGACTCTTCATCATTGCTTCTCTCACTCGGTTTGGACAGCTGGGGTTTGACAAAAGAACATAGCAGTCACTCACCTTTTACAGAGGAATGAGTTATCAAAAACATGCACAGTTTGAAACAGAACATGAAATGTGTTATTAGAGCATATGTCAGTGAGAAATAGTAACTGTTGGTAAACCTCTGGCAGAAAAATGTTTGGGAGGCAGTACTGAAATTTTGCATTATGCTGTGCAAGAAGGTACTGCCCCGAACAGTATTTATTACTGATACCATTGTAGCAAGCTAAGAAGATAAACCTAGAAGCATTATGAAGCTAAATACTCAAAATATTTAAATGCATTGCAGTGTGCATGTGAAGCCTTGCTCTTTATCTAAGGATCTAGACAGAAGGTAACCAGCCGCTTGCGACAGCTTGCTTGGAAAGCAGCAGACAGGGCATTTTCATAGCTACAGCTCACTGGCAAGGAGGGAGAGGAGAGAGGAGCTTCGGATGAGTCATGAAACGCTGTTCCCAGCAACAGCCTGACTTGGCTACCAATGGTCCTGCCAGCAACAGGGAGTATCAGGATGAAACTGGTACCTGGCGAGATGAGGACCTATGGAAAACTACAAAAAGTAAATGAAGGGTCAAGGTTTCTTTTCCCCTTGGTGAGCTGAAGATGAATCACTCTGCTGGGCTAAGAAAACCCTACTAGAAAGTTACAGTGAGGTTACGCTGGCTAAAAGCAAGGGGAGGAAAAAAAATACCCCACTCACCAACTGGTGAGAGCTCAAAGCTTTTGCAACACGTTTTCAGGTCTAGGAAAACATTTCCTCTGTGTACTGCACATTGTCATATATATTTATGGCTACTTTAATTCTAAGACAGAAAGATGGTTTAAAATGCAATCTTGTGTTATCTCCTAATAGCTACATATAGGTAATTTCTGCACCAAAACTGAAACTGTTAAGAAACAATATTAACCTCTGAAGTAAATACCCGTTCTAAAAGCCAAATGATTATTTCCCTAAACTCCATGCACTCCTCCTTCCTATTACCATAAATGCTTCCAGTTTTATTACCAATTGATTTCTGTTGATATCTAAGAGCTGTGGAACAATTCCTCAAAATCCCCTCCAAGCATTCAAAGGAGGAAGAAAATAAACGGGAAACTGGGAATGGTAAAAAGGAGGGAAGAAACCACCCCACAGCCTAGCAGAGACTCATTCCTTTTTCTGATTAAAAGCTATACTGCACATCATACATAAAGACACTTGCTTTTAGAAACTGAATTTTGGTTTATGTCCTCTTTGAAAGAAGACTATGTAAGCACACTAACTGCAAAAGATCTTGTCATACTCCGCGCTCGGAACCAGCGCTGGCTGCTCAGGTTAACGAAGCATATTAAACCACCGAGGCACGTGGTGCACTATTAACCACGGTGGTTTGTTATCTTCCCCTAGCTGATCTAAAATAGACCCTGCTAAATCATGCTACTCACTTTGCAGCCTTGATTCTTGTTCTCTCAGGAGGGAAAAAAGTCCCCCAGACAATGGCTCTGGTAGTTGAGAACAGCCAGTTCCTACGCAAACACTTAAACTAAACAATGTGCTCAAGTCTAAGGATATTTAAGCACCTTTCCAGGTAAGGATGTCTTCCTGAATTTGTGCATGACTTTTAAATATTTTATCTATAGCATTATAGCACAGGACTACTANTGTACCCTCTCCAATGCCTCAAAAAGCTTTTGTTTCCACTCATCTATCCTGTCCATGCTCTGATGGCAACTATTGCTGTGGCAAAGGCTGCACGAGTGAGAGGAAAGATTAACTTCAGGCAGGCACAGTGCTGGCTGGAACCCTGGCTCGGCTGTGATGCAGCACTATCAAACATGCAGGCTTGGGGCTCTGCCCATGAATCTACTCATCTTTGACACTGATCACTCATCAGGAGCTTTCAGACTGTGGAGGGCAGTGGAGAAACACTGCGTTAACCCTGTGACATCAAAGCAAAGTGGGGGTAAGTTAGGGTTCCTCCATCCCCATACACATGGTCTACTAAAAAAAAAATCCGAATCCCTTTCCAGTATTTAACCAAAGACCTTA
>VWZY01003041.1:131359-180646 GCA_013399075.1 Chloroceryle aenea
TTTTGGTGAACTTAAAGTAATGGAAGATTTGCTTTTACACTGACAGCTATTTCAGCAAGCATTACACCTATGAAGCTCGTCAGATCCTTTCCCGTTCTAATCACCCAAAGTTGGGGTAAGTCACTGTTTGATTTTTTCTGGCTTTTTCCAAGAGCTCACATAATGACTGCCAAGTACATCCCCTGAAAATATTTCTGGATTTTTCCCCTAAAAGGTAAAAAAAGGGCCAAAGTGGAAAGAGGTGAGAAACTGAACACAGAAGTCAGTTTCAAGCTGGGAACTACATGGAGCTTTTCAAAATAGACTGGTTGGGAAATACTGGCTTTGGTTAACACAGTCAACACCTTTAACATCAGAGTTAGCTTAATTTGTAAAAGCATTACATTAGATTTAAAAATTAATACTTATTTTTTGCCACCTTACCAATCCTGAAACAGAATGGTACAGACTATCTCTTCAGATCCCTTTTTGTTAGGTTTCTGTTCTGTAGTAAATACATCTTTGAAAACTTTGCAGATTAAAACGTTTAGCTCATTTTACAGAGAAATTTACTCTAAACCAGCCATATACAGAAGAAGACTGGTAAACCTCTGTATGTCATCTGACTCATCTAGTCCCCTCCTGATTCAATCACTTACCAAGAAAGGGATGCTTTCATGACTTCAATTGTAAATATTACCTTGTGCAGCTAGGTCATGGATAAGATATGAGACATTGACATCAATCAAATAATCATATCATTGACAGAAATTAATCCTTTTTTTCCTTCCCCTAGAAACACTTGTTTTCACAGTCCTTAAGAGTTTTATGTAGTGCTTTATACTATGCAACAGGAAAACAGTTTGTTGTTTTTTCAGCTTGAAGAACAGGTTGAGGTGGCCATGACATTGACACTGTAACAATGGTTTTGTTGTCTGATTTTTAATATTCTGGCAGAGTTAATGATTTCAAATGAGCAAATTGAGGTCAGTGTTGATTAGCCTTACCATCTCATTATTGCCTAATGGAGGCATCTGCCTTGCTGTTGTATGGGAAGATAGTGGTTTTCAGTAGCTTTTACATGGTTGGATGCAGCAAGGAATGGAGAGAATGGCCAGAGTCAGCTTGTCAACAAGCATCAGAGAAAAAATTCACTCTTAGAGTTATCCCAACTCAGTTTCAGAGGAGCTATTAACTCCTTCAATCCCTAAGGTGAAACATGACCTGTGATTGGTGTTGCAGATATTCTTATGCAATAGTTGGAATCAATCTGACAGAAATGGCTTACAGCTTACTCAAGAATGGTGCTTTAAAGTCTCATCTCTACAACATGGTTTCTGGATTGCCACAGATGGAGCACTTCCATCAGTTTTACTGTAAGTATCTGTAGCTTCTTTAGTACCAACTACTGAGGCAGGGGTCAGGCTACAGTGTAGAGGTTTTGTGGTTTTTTTGTAGTGAGTTTCCACTTCTCCTTAGCCAGACCACGCTGTTTATCTTGGGGATCAGGTATTGGAAATGCACCTGATGCTTAAACAGTGTGCTACAGAAACATATGTCTAAGGGATGTGTGTGGCTTCCTATATATTAGAGACTGCAGTCTGAAAACTCACTATTTGCACATTTCTTTTTTAATTCATTATTACAGTGACCAGAAGTTTGCTCTTGACCACTATTTTACAGGGCTGAATAGCATCTGAAAGATCATTCTAAGTGCAATTAGATCAAGGCAGGAAATTGCAAAGGTTGTTTTTGTAGATCTATGTTTTATTTTCTCCACAGGTTATCTGGCTTATGAGTTTGACAAGTTCTGGTTTGAAGAAGAACCAGAAAGCATTATGCACTTCAATGAGTACAGAGAGAAATTCCATGAAAAAATTAAGGGACTTCTACAGGATTATAACGTGATGCTAACCTTGAAAAAGACAAAGAATCCTTAAATCCTCTGCAGTTTGAGGTTCTGCATCAAAAATGGGATTATACTTTTGGATGGAAGTTTTGCATGTTTCACCAAAAACTGTTTAACAATTTTATTTTTTTTTACACTTAAAAAATAATCAAAATTCAGTTAAGAAAGCTTGGACAATCAACCTCTGTTTACAGGTCTTTATATGCTATTCTCCAAAGGACAGCTGCTGCTTTTTTTTAAAAAACAACGAGCAACAAAAGGAAAAAAACAACCAACATAACTGACACATAACTCCAAGAGCCTCTGAATCACTTGCTTTCACAAGTTCTTTTTTATTTCTTGATGCAAGAACTTGAAGCAGGTATTTATACTGCATCATGTTTCCCACTAATAGGTTTGACTGTTAATTGTCTTGTAGAAAACTTTTTAGTTGAAAGTACTCTGGTTTTAGACTTTGTGTTCTTGTTCTGTACACGTAGTTGATTGTTCACTCACTGTTAAATTTGTCTGTAATGAAGAGGTCCCTGAAGGGGATGTATCAGTTGCTTATGATTTTTGGAGAAGAGGCTTAATCCCTCAACATACTGATGTACTTACTAGAAACTACTTCTGACTAAAGAAAGGGGGGTTTTCTAATCTATGGATTTTGTACCAGCAAATTTCTGTGCTTGGAAGAAGCTTAGTTTGTGAACAAACAAAGAGCCACAGATCGTCAGTGTGAGGATCAGATCCTCAGACTACAGCTACTCTTTCTAAAAATATTCCTATTGTAAAGATTTTCTCTTCTTTCTAATCTGACTTCAGCTGCTCAGGCTTCTTACTTGGTATCTGTTGTCAGCCCTTTCTTTTAGCAGCTTAATGGGATGTTCTCAGTGGGAAGAGAGCTAGGTTAGCTCTTTTATGAAGTTCATTCATTGAAAACCTTTATTGCAGCTGCAGTCCCTTTTTTGTGAAAATTACTTCACACCCAAGTACAAGTCCCTGCAAAGCTGTACTGTCTGTGGAAGGGGCACAACTGCAAAACATTCCTTAATCTTGGCATCCTCAGACAATCCAGTCGATAGGACTTCGTGTCTTTACTGTGACTAATTATTGCTTAAAGCAACTTTAAACAGATTTGGTGTGACCATCACTACATTTTCTAAAACCTACTATTTAAGAAGTGCCTTCTGCTTTATTCAGTCTGTGTTTTAGTTTGATCCTGTAACCAGATTGTAGCCTTAGAAGCTTATTGGGGAAAGACTCTTTCAGTGTATACTTAAATAGCACACAGTGGCACAAAATTTGTATGCTAAGAGAAGCTTTCATGCCTTTTTTTTTTAAATCACCTCAGGTAAATTAAACTTCTAGTCAATGATTAAGAGATTCCTGAAGAATACAAATATTGAGCACCAGATGACAAACTTCTTTTTGTAATGAGTGATATTACACTACAGAAGTACTAAAGGTTTTATTATACTATGTAACACTACAGCTCCTCGGAGATAAGCAACACCCAACTGAACACGGTCCTAAGCAGCCTGCTTGAGGTGACCCTGCTTTGGCAGGGGGTTGGACTAGGTGATCTCCAGAGGTCTCTTCCCTCAGTAACTCTGAGTCTGCCCTGGGTAACTCCAGCCTCCCTGCACCACATCTGCCCAGTTGCTCACCAGTCGCGATGGTGCTTGGCGGGAGCCTTTACGGTTATGCCATGGCTTGCAAGCTGAACAGCTCAGCTGACTAGATTAGATACAGAACTGGCCACAGGAAGCCTAGTGCTACTCCCAGCTGTTTGGGTCCTGCAATTCTCACCCCTGAAAAAGCCAAGACCCCGTGGAGAGTGCTCTAGGATTCAGGTCCTGCAGTGGAGCTCTTTCTCTGACTCTCATAGATACTGGATATTGCTAAAAGCTGAGGAAGGAAAGGGAAAGCAGCATCTTTTCCAGTGCCTGAGAAGTTAATTGCTACTTTCTAGCCCCGGCTTCTGTCATGTTTATTTTCCTTCTTTAATAACTTCTGCTACTGTTTGTAGGTCTTCTTTGCAAGCAACACAAGACTGCCTATTTGAATTTCAGCAGTACCCCCAGTATGTTTAGCAGCAGCAGGAAAGGAGATCCCTCTTTATTTTCATCTACTGCTCACCAGTAAGTAAGAAGTTTGCTTGAGCCATCTCCCCAAAACACTCACCTGTGCTAGAGTCTGTTAGAGTTTGCAACTTGATTTGGTTTGTTTTTTTTTTTTTTATCAACAGTTGCAAAAATAATGTACACCCTCATCTTCCCAGCCTTGAAACTTTCACTTGGCTCTTTGTTCACCAAGAGACTGACATTTAACTACTGCTGAGGCTTCTAAAGCTCACCCATCAAGTTTCTTACATCACACATCTAAGACCCTTTAGTGTAGAATGTAGACTGAGCCTGGTACGAGATGCATCTTCATTAGCTTTGTTTTAGATCAAAGTATGAGCTGGGAGTTAACTGGCAGCATACAAGGTAGAAAAGTAAACCCAACCATCATCAAATGAGTGAGATCTACAGGAATGCTTTAGCTTGCATGTAGTCCTTGAGGTGAATGTTTGTTAGGCCCCAGTACACCTTCCCAGTGAAGGGTTAGAATTTGCATGTAGTGTTGTACAATCAAGTAGCCCAGTTGTTCTGTCTGGGAGTCACCCGCTCTGTGTAGACTGGTGCAGGGTGTCCCCATTTTGCACCAGTGGTAGGCCAACTGTATTATGGCAGTAGCTAGAAAATACATGGGTAAAAGGTAAGATTGTGTTTAGGGAAGGGAAGAACAAGGTTTTACCAGTCAGCAGTATTTTATACTAACTGTATTGTAGGGCGACAATCCTAAGGTTAGGGAAGGTTCAGAAGGGAGGTAGGCCACCTTTCTACAAGTTGATATAATCAGTTTGTTGAACAGCAGAATTTACTGCTTGTGGTTTATTCCAAGAGTCCCAAAACCTTGGTAAATTCTCTTGTTATTTATTAATTGTCATGTTTTAAAGTACGTATTGTCTTATTTGAATCTGCAAGTACTGTTAAGTTTCCTAACTCGCTGCCTCTTTAAAGCATTCACTGTGTGAAAGCTTATATGCAATTGTAATTGCAGAAAAAAAATCATCTAAAAATGAGTCCAGCAAGGTGGTTCTCTAAATTTGTTGTTGTTGTTGTTCCCATAGCAACTGTTTAACAAAACTACCTCCACTGTTTGAGCGTATGCCTGAAACACGGTGCCATTCCCTGAACAAATTCATCTGAAGACAAGTCCAAGTTTAGCACGAGCAAAAGGAAAATCTGGTCTTTTAATAATGAAAGACATTGCTTCCTAACTCACAAACTTGAGTGGAAAGCAATTTGAAGACAGGGCTACTTAGAAGGAAGCTGAGAATGTGTTTAAACTGGTGGTATTTCTGGTACCTGATACAGCAGGGTAAGGAATAGGGCATTTTGTCCTGACGGACAACAGGGAGAGGGACCAGTTTAAGCACCTCAGATAAACAAGTTTGGGATTTTCACATTTTAAAAAGGCAAAAAGTGCAAACAAAAAATTTAAAAAGCCCCAAGGAATCATTTCCAAATTTTCCATCCTAGTTTAAATAACAAACATTTTATATATAAAAAAAAATTGGTTAGCCTTGTTTATCATGATCAAAAAAAATTATATTTAGGGGGGAGCTGAGCAGTCAGTATTGTTGAAAATACTGCTAGTGAATGCGTGGTGAAGATGTAACCTGTTGTTTCTTTCTGTCATACTTGTTTTGTGTTGCTATAGTACAATGGTAATCAATCTTTGGACTGATGTTTCTTGTGCCAGTTTGTATCTTGTCTTTCTCTAGGGAAGGAGAAAAAACCCACCCAAGACAGCTTGTGGGCAGCTCCTTCTTCTCACACTGTGCTTAGATAGCTGCATACTAATAGATATTTCTGTTTACCACAGTATAAAAGCAATAATGTAAACTGTGATGTCTGTGTAATAGAAAGATGTTTACAATGGTAGCAAATAAAGAATGAGTTATTCCAAAATACCATCAACAGGAGCGTGGTGTTGCTTGCTAGAAAACATAACTGTTTTCAGTAGCCATGCACGTGTGCTGTGACAGGAGAGAAAGCTCTGCTCTAGCCCCTTCTTTCCCTCCTCTCCAGTTCTCAGAGCTTCCTCAGAGATCTCTGGTTCATGTGCTGGGCTTGTGTCTGCCTAGGAAAGGCACAACTGGGAAGCAAGGCTGGAGCACTGGCTGTTGAAGTGACAGGCAGCAGAACACCTGGGTGTATGCAACCTGAACTGGAAAACAGCCACCACAGCTGGAACCAAGGCTGGCTGGCTCGTGTACGTGTTCTAGGTTTTAAATCATCATCCAAGAAATGTACCTCAGACACCACAAGAATAAAGTAAGATTTAAATCCCTCTGAGAGCCATGCAAGGAGGATTTGTTTTCAGTTCTGGAGAGGTGTCCGATGCCACAGGAAAACACGGCCTACATTCAAATTCACTTGAAATCTTGCATCTGTTATAACAGGAAATTGTGCAATAGGAAGGTCCAAATTTGAGACACATCACAAATTTGTGTATATGATGAACTTTAACACTCCCCTAACCTTCAGCAGCCTGTTATTCCTGACCAAAGTCACAACTACAGCACGTTGCAATGGCCAACAGCATTAGGGTGAGGAAAGAAAGGGTCCCTGCTCTGCCAGCCGAGGTGCTTCCCCAGCCACCCTCTCTCTCTATTCTACACCTCAACTGAAGGGTGGCAGCATCCCTGTTCTCAAATTGTTTTGGTCCATACTACAGAAAGTAGACCTCACTTTCTTTGTGTATAAAACATCTGAAAAGTAGATTGGGCTGGAAGAGGCAGCAAAGACTCAGCAAAACTCCTTAGCCAGAGCACTGCACTGCTCTCTGTAGCGATGGAGCCTGTTAAGAATCTAAGAGAATACTACAGAGGTAGGCTGCCATACGCTGTTGCAAGTGATTTATTACTGATCTATTTCAGTTGCTCTTGAAATCCTCCCTTTAAAAGAAGCTCTGCTTCAAGCTTTAGGAAAAAGAAAAACCCCAAACCCAAACAGCTGCCACAAACACACGAACCAAGCCCAAACCCCCCAAAACCAGAGTGATTTCGTTTGAAGAACCTACAATTTCATGAACTTGAAGGGCAGATATATGAAAATACTTTTACCTCTGTATCTTCCACCATGCCTCAGTCTCCATACACTTTATCTTCAATAACAATTTTTCAGTTCCATTTGTATTTCTGGGGGAGCCTTTGTTTGTACTCCCATATTCTGGAGACCAAACACTTCTATTAATGTGACAACGTGCCACTACCTGAAAACTGCAAGATCTCACCTGTAGCAACTTTGATTTCTTTAGAAGCATAGAACAGGCCCTGGGCTACAGGCACATCTCCCTCCTCCAAACCCCAAATGTCAAGCTGGTCAGTTATGCAAACGCCGGTTATTTTACCAAACAGGATGAGGAAGCAGCTATTCAGGAAATTTAAATTGAGATACCAAGTACTGCAGAAAAGGGAAGAACCAGAGTTAAATTATCTCCTGATGGGCCATGCTTTGAGAACTTATCTGCCACGGGTGATTGGCAGCATCTTGCACTACAATTAAGATGAATCTCCTGCATTTCATGCCTTGTATTCCCGGCACTGAAACAGCAATGCTGCTGATACCAGCACGTGTCACACATTTCTGGTTTTAGGCATTGTCCAATGTAATGCTCACTGCCACTGTTTTTTATTTGCTGTCAGCCGAATTGATATTTTCACTCTTGAATCAATCAGCATTCTAAATGAGTATTAAAAGTCATAATTGCCACTTGAAGGACATAACATTTGACTCAAGACCGTCTTCTAGTGGAAAGAAATAAGAATATCATAAAAAAAAAGCCCTTCTTTTTGGGTAATAGACATAATTGCTTCACTTCCACTCTTGCTGGGGTGTTACACCTCGGTGTGTATCTAAACTGGGGAGTTTTAGTCATGGAGTAGCCTTCTCCCACCAGTGATAGTGAACACTGGTACAGCCACAGACACCTTCTCTGACCTATGGCTTCTCTCTTCAGGCAGGCTGTAGGCTTACAGTGCTTATACACCAGCTTTATTTTACTGCTCAAAGTATCCTGATAGAATTCAAACTCCTCCCAAAAGTAGCTTGTTGGTCTCTATATCACACTTACTGATGAGAAACCCACCTACCACAGTCACCAAATGCTGCTGTAAGGTGAAAGAAAGCAACACCCTGTGACAGGAGGCATCCAGAAGCTTAGAGAGTACCCAGCTGAGAAACCAGACCTGGCTGCACAGCCTTGCAAGCACAAGCACCATCTCTTTGCTTTAAGGCTGTTGCCTTTCTCTCCCCCAGCCCCCTCACAAGCTGCACCATACAGACCATACCAGCTCCTGCCATCTTAATTTAAACACAACCCCTGACATGGGACATCTACTAGAACAGAAGCTCCAGTGTCACTGTATATGAACCCTTAAGGTGACAAAGTTTTTATGTCAAAATGTCAGTAGGGCTAATAAATCACATAACGAGCTTTCTGTCTGCTTGCCCAGAACTCCCTCAATGCAAACCTTTGCAAGCCTCAAACACAACCCTCCGCTTGAGCATCTACAGTTCAAGAGCTGCAAGATGCTGCAATGAAGGAAATCAGTATCACTGAACTTTCAGATCCTACCAGGATCTGAATAAATTGAAAGAAAGCTTGAGAATAAGGTTTCTTTATGGCTTTCTTTTTTGTTCAATAGAGAAAGCTCTGTAAAATAGATTCCCACTTCTCCATCATCTGCTGTCTGCCTCTTGGCAGGCAGCTCCCAATTTCCACCAGACTCCTACCAAGCTAGAAAGCAGCACATCAGAGTCTAATCACAAATTTCATATCTGAAAAGGAAAAAGATCTTCCTCCCCACTTCCCCCCCCTGCCCCCAGCTATGAGACAAACACCCCTAACTAAACTCTACAGCTCCCTGAAGAAAGAAGCTCTATCTCAAAGCAGAGGACATAGGCATTTCTAAAGCCAAACCAACTTGCTCCTGTAGCACGCTTAGAGAGAAGAATTTAAAAGCATTCACTCACATTTCCTGAAGGGTTTCACATCCCCATGTGCTGGTCAGGCAAACTCTTGGCAGGCTTGCTTCTTCTCAGCTCTCACTCAGCTACTGAAAAACAGGCTCCAGCCAACCTTCTCCTCAAATAGGGTGGCCATTCCATGTGATCCTCATCAGGTGAGCAGCCTCACCCAAAGAAATCTGGAGAAACTCAGCTCACCTGGCTGTTACCTGTAGCAGAGCTCTTCTTGAGGTGCCCTGGCTGGTGCTGAGCAGCTTTGTTGCTGTGGTCAGGAAGTTAAGGAAGGCTAATGGAGCAAAAAACAAAAAGAAGTTGCCTTATAAAATGGTTCCTGTTACACCAGAGATCCACTTCTGGGTGCATCTTCTTCTTACAGGAGCAATAACATGGAATCATAATTTTCCATATGTTGTACCCCGGGCCCTGTGGGGGGAAACAAAGCCAGTAGGCCCCTTTTAAATGTATGTTTTTCATACTTGCTCTGTGCACTTCTAAGAGTGTGTGGAAGATTGCTGACAGGCTTAAATTCACTTTAGGCACATAAAAACTTATAAAGGTCAGCAGTCTGCTAAGGAGGTTGACTCCTAGTACAAAAGACTTCTGTGATAACTCAGCAGCCAGGCATTACAGGAAGCACCCTGCTCTGGTGTTGCGTCTCCCATTAAGAGTCCTACTCTTCAGCAGGGTGATTGTTGCTTCAGATGAATGTGATTATTTGATACCCATGTAAACAAACCTGCCTGGTACAGGACCAGTACAGGCTGGGGGGTGGGCTGCTGTAAATCAGCTCTGTGGTGAAGGACCTGGGAGTCCTGCTGGACACTCAGTTCACTGTGAGCCAGCAGTGTGTCCCTGGGGCCAAGATGGCCAATGGTAGAAGAGTGAGATCAGCAGATCAAGGGAGGTTTAGCCTGGAGAAGACTAAGAGGGGATCTTATCAATGCCTAAAGGGAGGGTGGCAAGATGATGGGGCCAGTCTCTTTTCAGTGGAGCCCAGAGACAGGACAAGGGACAACGGGCACAAACTGCAACACGGGAAGTTCCATCTAAACATAAGGAAAAACCTCTTTCCTGGGAGGGTGACAGAGCCTGGGCTGAATTATGAGAGAGAGAACTCTACTCCCAACAAAGGAAAAATAACTCAACAGGAGTTTCAAAACCATAATTCACTGAATAGAGCACAGCCAGCTCTGTTCTGTGACTGCCATCTCAGCTTACCAGTACCCTCTACAAAACATTCTAATATTTAAATCCTTAAAAGCATGCTTAGAAAGGGCAAGGCCTTGGTGGGTCATAAAACATCTGGGTGACAAGTGTAGTCACCAAATGCGAGCATAGCAGGGAAAACTGTTTAATGAAATGGGGTACTGGGAGAGAAGCTGGCGTGGGTTGCTTGTTGCAGATGGAATTAAACATACTCAAGTGTTAAAGAAAACCAGGCATGGAAACAACAACAGTTTTTGTTCTGAAACCCGCTGCTGAAGACCAGAAGTCATTTGTCTGTGTAATAAAACACAAAACTCAATCACCTACTTTTCCCTCTAGCATGATTTTAATAGTTAAATATCAAATCTGTGCAGAGTGTACTTTATTTGTTCACATTACCTAGTTGTGGTTAAAAACCACGTCATCTGACAGTTTAAAAGCATTCTTTTAAAACAAAAGAATCAAACGTAGCTTCGGCTAAAAAATCGGCAAGTTACATGGATGCAATATACAGGAGTATAAAAAAATCAACAGTATTCTACAGAAAATATTGTCAAAACAGCAAATAAAGCTTAGGCATGTAGGCATGATCCTGAACCGAACAGATCTCAATTAAAAAACAGCTAACAAAATTAAAAATAAAAAAAAATCCTGAATATCTGTATAAAAGAAGCAAGGATTCAAAGTGCAGGTGCTCCAGTTTTCATTTTAACATAGTATTCAATACGTTGATACAGGATACTATTCATTTGATATAAAGTGTTCTCAGTAAGACTTAAACATTCAGTTACATTATCTTGCAGATTTTTTTTCATTACTGCTACTTTACACTGCTGTAAATGAAGACTTATGCAATACAGGTTTTTATTTTCTTAATCTAACGAGGATATAATAGGTTGGTGGTAAAGGTTAGTTTTAAGAGCTAAGCTATATATGCTGTAGATCCAGGCTTAGAAGTATCTACTTGAATTTATTTTTAGAACTTTTAAAAACAGCTTTCAATTATTAAAAAGAGACTCCTGCAATCTGTTCAGGGACCTGCATACCCTGCCTTTGGAGCACACCAGCAAGGCTTCCAAGGCCACTGGTTAGGAATACAGCTCCAGGCAGGGTCACATGGGAGATCTTTCCTTGGTGGCCATGGAAAGATCCTTTCCAGCTGGCCAGAGGCCTCCGAACCCAGGGAAAGGCAACCGGGCTCTGCCTGCTGTTGGAGCAGAAGCCCTCAGACTTAACCCCCTTTGCCTGATGTGCCAGCTCGGCTTGGGCTGGACTTCACCCTTGTGTCTGAGTGTAGCAGTCTCAAGCAGAGGCAGTGGGAGCCAGGCAGGTGTCACTGAAGTGATCTTCGTATATTCAAAGAACCAAAAGGGAAGCGTACGTTAAAACCCATTAGCTTCTTTGGAAAGAAAGTGATACGAAATAGAATATCCTTCAGGGATGTTGCCTGGAACTTAATTTCACCTGAGGTCCTATTCAGGTTGACAGAGTCCCTTTGAATTTTAGGTAGCTCCTGATTTGTTAATTTATTTTGCAAGAATCAGATCTCTATATATGTCTCTTAAAAATGCACTTAAATATCGGCATTCGGTTTACATTTAGAAACCAAGAACTAATCTTTACCATTTTATATGGACAGCAAGGTTAATAATACACACACTTCACTGACAACTGTTATTTTTTTTTCTGCATTTTGAATAAAAGTTGCTTTTGTGTAATATTTCCCACAGAAAGAGTGATTATACTTCAAGATAGTTAAGTCCGCACCCCAACATTTTCACATTAGTGAAAACAATCATGTTTTGAAAATACCAAGGCCTGTGCCAGGTACTAATAAATACAGAATAAAAAAAAATTATAAATAAAAACCCAACAGCCTTTTATCCCGACATAGTAGAGATTTCATAGTCACTGGTCGAGGTTATGGGTTTACCCATCATCCTTACGTTTTTCGCATTAGTAATCCTAGCCATCATGGACACGGGCTTGTCAAAGTACCTAACCAGTGCTGGCTCAGTCAAAAGGGAGGCTAAAAATTGTTCAAAAGTGATGGCCCAGTCTCTGTCGATGCTCGTGCTTCTACGAAGAGAAGTGGTGTGGTTGCTCCGTACCAAAACCGTGTCTTCACCGATGTCCTCACAGTGCAGCTTTTCTTCCTCATGCGACCCTGCGCTCAGTACTGAGTAGGAGGACATGGAACTGTCATCTTTTGTATCATCATCAGAAATGAGCATGGAAGAACAGGCTCCATTGTCCCTGGGAGAGGAGTCTTCAAGCTTTATGTCTTCCATCTGCATGCCCAGGGCGCTGTCGGAGCAAACGGCCTCCTCATCGGTGGTGAGGAGGCTGCTTTGGAAGGGCTTGTGCTGCTCGAGGGGATACTGCTGGTGCTCTTTCTTCTGAAACAGCTCGCTCTGGATGGTTTTGCTGCAGTTGTTACTGCTGCTGTCTGACTCTTTCGTGGGCTGCACGCTAAAGAGCTTACCGACCTCACCTATCTCCAGAAGCAAGCTTGTGACGGCAGCGGTAGCGTGGTACAGATCTTGTTCATTGGGGTCTTCACTGAACATATTGTACATGGTCTTGCACAGTTCAATGAACTGCCCCTAAACACAGAAGAAGGAAACATTAATATGAGAGCAGGAGACAAACCACACCGAGATCTACTAGATGAGGTTAATAAGTCTGGAGTGGGGGGTATGACGTGATGAATTCAAGTGAAATTGGAAATAATCTAGGTGCAGTCTAGAAAGCATTTTCTGTGCCCAGCAGCCAGATGCATGACCTCTCTCAAAGCTGCTCAGCATAAACTGCTGGATGTTTCTTCCAACATCAGACAAATCTGTTTCTCTGCAGCCACAGGAGGGCGCCAGAAGGTGAGCAGAGAGTCACTTGACACAATCTGGTGGATTTTCCGGTAGGAATGAGAGCTGTAACTAGGGATCTAATAAAACTAATGAGAAATAATGAAAAATGAAGCAAGAGCCCTGCAGCACTTGGGAGCTGAATGCCAGTTACAGTACTTCCGTAATCAGCTGACTGCTGCTCTGGTGAAGAATTATCTACCTCAAAATAAAACCTTTATTCAGTGTTGATGTACTGAGTATTTATAGGTGTGTGAAGAATGTTTGAAGTTAATGAAAAATAACTATACATCAGCAGAAGTACCTGATTCAGTTTGGGCAAGTCCTTTGTGTTTTTTGCTTTGGATTTATTCTCTTGGCTCCACATTCTCAGATAATTTCGATTCTCTTGTGAGCTCTTCTTGCCTATTGTCAACAAATGACCCAGACATGCAGGAAAAGTCCATGAAGAAACCTTACATTAATACTGCTCCCCCATTTCAAAAGGAGAATCTTTAAAGAAGTGAAAGTTGTAATTTGAAAGGAGACATGATGCATACCTTTGTCTGTTTTCAAACTCACTGTCACAAACCCATCATCTACTCCTTGCTTGTTCCTGCTGTCCAGGCCAACAACTAGGAAGGGGAGGAGCAGGGGGAGAGACACATCAGTGTGGTTTTAGATACTTTTTTCATGTGTAAAATGCAAAATAAAGAACATGTTTACATTGCAAAAAATGCAGAGTAAAAAAAAGGGCAGGACTAAATGGTGACTTTTGCTTATTCTTAAATCTGCTGGCAAATTCCATTAAATTAATAATATAATTACCAAGAGAGGAACCATCTTGGGTTTTCTTTGTGTGGTACAATGATTAGCCTGTGGTACCACAACAAAACAGCTTCTAGCATGATATATGGTTGGTGCATCTTCTGTCTATTGGGACTTAAAATTGCCATCTGTAGTGTATTAATTCTTATCTGTAGTCTCAAATAATCTTCCTTCCCCTTGTAATCTGAAGGAAGTGTGATATTTTTCTCGAATCAGAGAGAAACTTAACATCAAATATCTCAAGAAAGAGATGCCACTTAAGACAACAGCAGTGAGACCCAGGTTCTCATTAGGGCACAAAGATTTCAGACGACTGAGCTACATTATGATACATCATTTGGCTTTGGGTTTGGAGAATATTTTAAGCCTGATCCAAATATATCTTGAAATCCAGAATGTTTATTCTCATTTTTACACCAAGACACTGCACTTAGTCCAAAATTACTTCTACGGTAACACACAGATGACATCATTCTGAGAGTCCTGCAATGCACAGTCCAGGGTAGTTCTCATTGTACACACACCTGCACTCTAAAGATATCAAAACATATACAAACACTACACACCTCTCTTTCTAACACTTGCAAACCAATACAAAACTAGCTTCCTAGAAAGACATGTTGTTTGGAATGCATTACCTCATCTTCTCATGCCCGAGACAAAAAGCTGCCTACCGTGTGTACATTCTGGTGTGATGTCTTCAAAAAAGTACTGAGTAGCTTCGAAGGCAGAGTCCGGCTCTTCCTGCTCAGGAGATGGATCTAAGGAATGTAATGAAATAATTTCATTAAAAATGCCACCCTTTAATTTAAAACTAGAACATATTTCCAGAGATACATTTAGGATGTCAGTTTCTAGAGGTGTGAGGGTGTGATGGGTTAGGAATCATCTCTTCTAAGCTCACAGGAGATGAGCCACTGCACCCGTACTTTTTCCTCCCTGATATCCAATGCTGGCTGAATACCAAGTAGCTGTTTGCCTTCAGAGGCTGGCTTGTCCCTCTTCCCATGTCTACTTCCATTACTTCTGTGCAGCTCAGTGTGTCCTAAGAGGGTATGGATGCTTTTCTAGCTGGAAACAATCCGCCGTGTTTTGCTACGATCTTACCAGTCCCCGAATACCAGAAGCTGCATTCTTAAAAATGGATGTCTGCTGTTACAGTTCAAGAAATTTCCATGGTTTTTCCAGTGGAATCAGTGAATCTCTCAAGCCTACCTCCAGCAAAGCCAGCTGGGAGCAATTGGGGACACACATTCAAAGCACAGGATGGAGAATATCCTCTCAAAGCTTTTAGGTATCTTTACCAGAGGATGTGCACATGAGTTAAACGACCCAAACGGTTCCAACATACTTAAATCACAGATTCTGTGAGGACAGCCACGGGTTCTTTATTGTATATGTGTGACAAGACAGAGAGGATGCAATTCCAGGACATTTTCTTCAGAGACAAAAGTGTTTTGAGATGTTTCCATCCTGCCTCCACCCTAAAATATCTTTCTCACTTAGCTGAGTCCAACATTTCGCCCAGCAAACTGCAGAAAACATTTATGGAACGATCTGGAGCTTTCCTCTACAAACACCTGTGTTTTGTTATAGCAACAAATCCTGGAGAACACTGCATTTATTATGCATGGGGGAGTCACCAACCCCAGATAAACAGGCAAGAGGCACCTATCAATGGCCTGTTTGTGGCCAGAGCAATAGAAGCCTTCATGGGTGCTTTCAGACTTTCCATATCCATGTCTGGTTGTGGTAGAAGCTCTTATTTTACTGCTGCATAAACAGCTACAATAATCCACAAATTAATTTTTAATTAGGAAAGCTAGTCATAAACAACCCTGCTCCAAACTGCTGTTCTCACAAAGACAACAGCTCTTTTAACATCATTTACTTACCAGGCAAGACGTGCATTTTATACAGGAGCTTCAGCTTCTCCGTAAGGTCTCCATGGCACGCTGCACCTAAAGAGCATCGCACACACAGCACGTTAGCACTCGGTGCTCAGTGCCATTCCATTTATTATCACTAGACCATTCACTTCAGAAGCTGCTACAGTCACTCTGGGAAGTGCTGTACTCCCTGTACAGCCTGAGATCATAAGGCAGTCACTTGACTTCTAAGATCATATGGTCTGTGGTAGAAATAGCAAGAGATCACAGATCACCTTACCCCGAATTTTGCACTTCAGCCTTGGTCCTTCTTTAAATGTCTATTTTATAACCCTCAAAAATAATCTATGATCATCACACTACCACTCAGAAAGGCCTCTGGCTGAAAGCTAGTAAGATGTTTTTGTGAGGACTTCAAACTTTCAGATCTGGGGATCCAACAATAACATCACATGACTTAGAACAAGAAGATATTTACCAAAAGAAAAAGAGAGAAATTCAAGTAAACATCATTTATCACAGCTTAGCCACAGGCTAAACTGATGTTCAGGCAGTACCTTCTAGTGATTTATGTACCTCAAGCCATATTCCTTCCTGGTTTTCACTACAGTTAGCTGCATGAAATAAAAAGTGGTGTGTTGTAGCCTCTCCTTCTAAACCAGACTTTAGTTGATTTTAAAATACTGAAATAACTGTCAGTCATTCTTCATAAATCTTGTTATGATTGTACTTGTGTGTGATTTTAGTTCAGTCACATTTGCTTATTCCTCACAGTTGTGCAATTAACATTCATTTCTGTTCACAGTGCTCAATGCTGCTCCTTGTTTTAGAGCCAGGAATGAGGAATAAGAACAACACTCTCTCAACCAAGAACCAGTTGATTGGTATTAACAGCACCCCGTAAGCAGCAAGAGTAGTTAATCCATGGGTCAAAGGCTATTAAGTGTTACCTGGCAAACAGTCCCTCAAACACAATTCAGGCATCATGGGAAGCACTGTAATTTTGGGCAGCATGAAGGGGAGGTGTGCAATCAGTTTTACTGTCAGGTAAGGACTGTGCACCTACGAGAGAAGGGGGGCTACTGTTGCTGCTCAGAGGTATTAATGTGAGGCTGAATTTGGAGCTCTAATGCTTCAAACTTACAAAGAGTTGCTGAAAGCCACAGTGGGAAACCTTTGCTCTCTCAGAAAGATCAAAATGTAAAGCTGAAGGAAATGCCAGGTTGCCATGAAATAACACACAGTGGCGAGGTGTTGGTCATTGCAGGGAACAGATCCTGCTATAGTTAATAAAAGGGTGACCAGCTCCTGCCTCATCTTTGCTGCTTCGTGTTAACCCTGGGGCTTGCAACACATTCCCTTTATTGCAATATTGACTTTGTCTTGAAATCTTGTTTCTTCAAAACTTGCACAGGCTATAGTCTGCATTACCAACAGTCAACCTCCCTGTGTGACCTCCACCTCCACCTTCTCCTTTTTAGGTGATTTCCATCCTACACTCTCACTCTGCAGTCTTGCTTATTGATTTCAGAAGTACCTGTCACTACATACACTGTGGGGGGTGATACCTTCCCTTCACAGAGGGACACATGTATGTGGGGTGTCAGATGATTTCCAAAGAGAAGCACCTTTTAGTTTGCCCCTGAATAAGTAGTGTACTCACTTTGTGATTCCCCTGCCCCTTATATGTGCACAAAGATTTCTTAAAAGTCTTCTTGAACAACCAAAGGAGCAAATGCCACCTCTCCTCCCTTTCCAGAATTGGCAGCACTGACCAGAAGTATAAATTCCCAGCTTTCAGGGGAAGTTTAACACAAGTTACAGGCCATTTTCATGTTGATTTAGTGAGGGAAATGCTCAGCCCCTGATGGATGTGTAGTTCACCTGTAGACCTTCTCCCAGTGTGGTACACCACTGGCTAATGTAGATGTACCTGCTAAGACCAGTCCAAACCCCAGTGGGAACCACTGCTAAATGGTTCCCAATGGTAGCACGAACAGCTCTTAAAACAAAGGTGACTTATGCAGAGTGGCAGCTAATGTAACATCTGTGTTTCTGAAGGACCGGATCCCCTTCAGAAAAAAAACCTGGCTTGGTCAGATAATTTGGAGTGCTGTGAACAGTCCTTACTTAGCCCCGAGACAAATTCACGGAAGTTGATAAGCAAGTCTCCGTTTTCATCGAGAAGCCTGAACAAGCGTGCAGCTAAGACATCCGAATGAGTTCCACAGGCCCAGGGGAAGAGCAGCGCGAACATCCCCTTGAACTGCTCAAAGTCGATCCGGTACTGCTCCAGGTAAGGCAGGCTGGGGTCATGCCGGTCAGTAGCGTTGCTGTTTCCTCCCCAGTAGCAGCTAGTCAGGTGTTCTGCCTGAACAGAAGGCAAATGCCATGAGTGCCATCACCTCTGTAAACAGCTCATTGCTGTTGGTGATTAAAAGACTAGCCAAACAACTCATACAGAGACATTCTTAATAAGAACATAAGACTAGCAGATGTGTTTCCATCCACCCAGCCCTCGTGCTTCTGCAAGAGGTTTCTCCTCTTAACAGCACAAAAAGACATCCCTCTACAAAGAGGAAGAAGATAAACTTTTTCTGCCTCCCAAGCAGGTGAAACATGAAATAGCTCTTGTCAACAGAGCAGTAAGTTCAATAATACAGCAGCTGATTCAAGTTTATATTAAGATACTTTATAGTAAATAACTCTCAGACTCTAAAGACTCAAACTGCTCTTTAGAAAAGACAGAGTCCAATATAAAAAACATTTGCATTTCCAGCAGGCACATGATCTTATCTTCACTTAGCTTTACCTTGAAAAGAGCATAGAGTTCCTCCAGTTCATCGATAGTAAAAGAAGTCTCTGTCACAATAGTTCGTACCTTTTGAAACACAACATTAACAGTTATGGATTTGAATTAGTGAAATTAAATTTCAGAAACTGACTGACCTTTATCTTTGCAAAGAACATTATTTCAATACTCACCACATTGCGCTTCGTAGTATCTTCAAGAGTTTGGATAACTTTCAGCCTTTGTTTGAATCTCATTTGTTCAATTAAATCTGCCCGGATACTTCCAAATTTCTTTTAAGAGAAAAAGAAGTACAGGATAGCCTGTGTATTAATATTTGAATTACTTAGCTTGCCTCTGACGTATGAAGAAAAAAATATTTTGATTATGTGATATATCACAAGTGGCAGCTTTACAAGAACACTGTCAAGGCATTTTTTCTATGGGGAAACAAAGTTACACAGAGTTTAGGAATATATCACCAGATTTTATTTTTCCCAATAACTTTTCATTCAGTTTAAAAGGCCTTCATTATGTTACAAATCCTCACATTTCAAACTTAATCTCAGTACTTAGAAATTTCATGCTTGGCAAATCTCTATGAATAGACTGTTTCATGACTCCTGCAGAGCTTTATTTCAGCTTATTCTAGAATCTCTCCTAAGTGCCAGATGGAGAGAAGACAGACTAACTGCATCCCTAACAGCTGAGACACTATGAGTCCACATGTGCAGGAGGATCTCAAACCATGCAACTTCCATTAGGAAGAAGATTCTCTAAAGCATATACTACAGAAGCATCCTGGGGAAAACCTATTAGGAATAATATTCCCTGTTTTCCTGTGTGTAAAAGAGAATAATCACTAAGATTTGTTTTTGTGAACTGTATGTAGAATTTTTGCCTTCATGCAGGATTGGTTTATGTTTTCACTGCAAGTGCAGCTACAGAAGCAGGTCATAATTTGCCAGTACACTCTTGTGTGATCAAATTCACACTAAAGCTGAGTTTATCTCTAAAGCCGTGCAACTTTATACCTCAGGAGTAAAAAGATGCTTCGGGTATTTGGAGTATTTTGCAAAAAAAGTCTTTTCAAAACCATGGAATCTAGATAAACATCCATGAACAGCAAGGATGACAGAGGTCATAAAACCTTAAAAAATTTGAGAGGTCTATTGTGGCTCTGAGGCCACATCTATTCCAGTCATCAGAGCTTATTCTCTGGTCTGGAGGCCAAGTGAGATGGCTGTTCACATCCACACAACTAAAACTCACGTAGCCTACAGAAATGTAAGGCTGCCTGAAGTTATCTTCTGGGAATGGTCCCTTGCTCATGGTAACTTTCAAACCACACAAGGAATTGTTGAAAGGCTGTCACTTATTCTGGGTGAAACCTTTCAAGTTTTGAGTGTCAGCAGTTTAATTAAAATGACCAAATCCAGATACTACTAGAGATGTAGATTAAGTATTTATGGACTATTATGGACTGGTTTTTCCAGAATAAGTAACACCCAGCACAAGCACATAAGAGCTCTGAATATCCGAGTCTACACTCCATTGACAGCTAGAAAGCCATGTGCAGGCTCTTCAAGCTCTAGTGATTTTGCATTACTGCAGCCACTCCTGTTGTAATTATTCTAACACCGGGCTCTACGGCTTCAGAATTAATTGCAAATTTGAATTGAAAGAGTTTTCTTAGAAAAATGTACTCGTTATGAATATCCTCTTATTTCAATAATGTTTCTCTTTTAAAAGAGAAAATCAGTTTAATATTAATCACAGAGAGGGGAGGTAATTGCTTAATTACAAAAAAAACACCCAACCCCTGTCTGCATGGCTACAGCTTTCACTGGAGACTTCTCATTTCTGCATCTGAAATGATTACCTAAGAGCTGGACAGGATCAGAGCATGCTGGAAAGCAGCTCTTCCTAAAACAACTGAAGCATTGTGCTTTTGCCAGTGCTACGTCTTCACCGAGTTCTCAGAGACATCCCACTTTGGTGACAAGTATCACAGGACAGTCTGCAAGGGAGAAGGTGTTTCTCCCCTTCAGGGTGGTGTGTGTGTACTTGAGAGAGGGAAAAGGACTTCCAAGTTAAAGCATTTTTCAGATGGAGGTCTGCCTATTTTTTCCACAAGCAATTAATGTCTAGGAGATTAAGGATAGGTGGTTACCCAACAAATACCTTGAATTTAAGCTTGAACAGCTTAAATTCTAAAACCAGCAAAGTTATTCTTGCTTATTTGATATTTTGCTCTTCGCTGCTGCTACAAAACAGGGAGTCTGAGCCCTGACTACACACAACTGACTGAGGAATGTAACAGTCTGAGTAACAGATGCCTTGAAGTTTTTTTTTATCTTGATAGTTTACTCTTCAATTGCTTAGGGTTTGTTTATTTCTAATAATTCAATGAGGAACAACTGTCCTGAAACTAATTCTCTCTCTGCAACCAGCTCCTGCTTTCCTCACAGTTCTTGACTCCCCATGCTGTTTGTTTTGCCTAATTACACTGGAGTAAAGCTGCTTATTTATCTAGCAGGAGTTACAAGGTTCTGTGCTGCATAACCCCCAGAAAGACAGACTGGCTCTGCATGGAGTCAGGTTATTAATCTAAAAGCAGTTAAGGCAATGAAAGCTGTCTTCATCATCAGGAAAACAGACAAGCACAAGGTAAACTGAATTTAACAAACTTCTCCCCATTCTACCATGTTGTGAGGCTGAAGAACCACACATCTAACCTACTGCAGTTTGCCCTTCAGCGTAGACTACACGAAGGGCTACCTGCATCCTTATTAAATAGATGCCATGTTTTTAAAGGAAGGAGGTTTTAGGGACATAGGAAGTGCCGTTGAAACAGCTGTCACGTGGCTAAATTTGAACCTCCATCTGGAACTAAAAATACTAATTTACCCTGCATGTCAATGGAAGGAAAAAAGGAAATGAAGGAGGATAAATCTTTACAGTTATATTCAATTTTTATTTTAAAAAAATGTCAGTGTAATCATCAGGAGTGTTTTAACTGATGGCTTAGTTTTAAAACTGAAGGACAATGAAACTGGTTTGCACATTTTAGGGGTTTTGCAGGCTCTGTTCCATGCTTTGCAGATGTTAGTTGTTACCAGCTCCTCTCACTGGAAATTATTTCAGCATTGGTGATAAAACAGAAGGCAGTGGCCCATGGTCATAAGGTCTTCTGAAATAATACAGACTTCACTAGTATTTGATAACTTCAGTTTGGAAGGACATGGAAGAGCTTCAATGAGAATTAATTCATTTTTTTTAGTTACAAGTTCAGCCTTCTGTTTGTAAATCACTTTTTGATTGTGGCTGCTCTCCTTTGATGCTGCAGGCTTCTATACAAAGTAACTCCAACTAAAAACTTGGTTAAAAGAAAAAGAAACACTAACTCCTCTTCCCTGCCACATTTTAGACTTCTGAGTGTATTTCTTTTATATTCTTTTAGTACCAAAGCCAAACTACAGAGTACCAAATTCCTCTGTAAAGCAGAACTAGTGTGGGTTGGCAAGCTCCTGGAAGAAACTCTATCCTACCTCATAGGAAGACCTGATCAGTCTGAAGATATCCACCTCAGGATAAGGCTCTACATCATCACTGAGAAGTGAGTGAAGATGAGGAATGGGTGGAAGAGTGCTGTCCTTATTAGTTACGCTGTCCAAATATCTGGTGGGGGGAAAAAAAAAGACAACATTAGAAACCCAAGATTTATTTGTACCCCCTCCCTTCTGAGGATTAATGGAATAAGGGTTACATCTAGATTATTAAATGTAAAAATGATCAAGCCACTCTGCTAATGAACTACATGATTTCTGACATCTAACACTGCTTCTTCTCCAAGAGAGCTAAGGTAGCTCTGGTAATTCATTATCCTTATCAGGAAATAGCTCAGGTATAGCTAGTCCCAAACAAGTGGCTTACTGCACAGATCAGTTGATTCTGGCTGTTTAAATAGACTAAGGGAATTATGACCCCATAGGAACAAGGGTCAGTGTGCTTCTGTCTCTATCCCCCTGTCCTACTACTGCCCAACTTCACTGCAAAGGGCTTGAAGGGCTCCTTCCTGCCACCAGTGCAGCTGCTGCAGGTCATCCACAGCTGCAGAACACTTAAATCCTCAGCAAGCACTGAGGCTTACTTCACAGAAAACACATCCACAGTCTTCTTTAATCCCAAAGAAATTAAACCCAGGCTTCGGTAAGGCTATACTAATGAAACTTACTAAGAGGAAAAAAAACAAACCAAATATGGTTTCAGTAGCATCTTGGAAACTAAATACAGACATGAGAAATCAGAGTTTACACTCAGCAGTATTAGTTTGCATCAAATGACTCAATCCAGTGTATTCATCAGCCTCCCATTTCACTGAAATCTGTTTGTTCAAGAGCCTACCTAACTCTTCTGAGTTCTGTTTAGCTGATTCCCCAAACAATTTCCCTTGAGACCAGGGCTTTTTCTTAAGCAGTGTTTAAAAGATAGGAGGCAAAACATGAAGTGACAAAAACCATGTAATCAACTAAATTAACCAGAATAAGCTTCTATAACCAGGTTTGGGAAGTTTATTTGAGTATCTTGAAAGAAGAATTAATATCTTGTTATCACTCTTTTAAGATAATGCAAAGAGTACTTTACATGGGTGAAAGGGGACTACAAATGTGTAAAAGATTTACATGTATTGTGCTGGTTTAAATTGATTATTTCAACATAGAGGAACACAAATCAGAAAAGTGAGCAAAAAGAAAAATAACATGAAGAGACTTTATTTTCTGTAATAAATACCTTCCCAAGACCGTCATGGCTTCTCCATCATCTTTACAGTTAAGCAGCTTGTCTACATTAGCATCGAGGACAGCAAGCGCTAATTGAAATATCACCTTTATTCCTTCACAGAAGAAACAATCCACAACCACCACTGCACTTTCAAATGGCATTACACTGAGGAAGAGGGTGAGGAACCAGGACAGGGAAATGGTGGATATTACACCCAAGTCCTGCATGCAGTCGTAAAGCTGCGGAACATAGTCACGAGCCAGCTCTTCAAAGACACCCTGGTCCACCAATGCACCTGTTGAAAATAAATAAGGGTGGGTGTCCATTCATTTGGGAGCAACTGACCACATCACCATTTAGGGGAGAAATATATACATATAATCTCTCTACATATAAAAATACAAACCCAAAGAATATTTTACGAGATGCTTACACGCATTTTCTCACTTCCTGATGAAGAACAGATTCTATTCCACAACTGAGCTGTAATAAGGGTTTCTTTGCTGCTTGTTTTAATTATACATTTCATAAGAACTAACAAAAGGACAACTTGGTCTATCCCCTACAGAAGTCATATGGTGGCTTAGTACTTAGCACTACTAATTAGAATTGGAGTTCTCAGCATCGGCTGTAGGAGGAGGCCAGGGCAACTGTGCAGGTTTAGATTATTTCAGGGGAACCCCAAGCTATACATATCTGTGCCAGAACACTGCTGTCTTCAGCAGGCCAGGAAGAATCCTTTGTAAGGCTGAATGAGGATCTCAACCATTTGCAAGCTACAGCAGAGAGAGTTTCCATGATAAACTGAAGAGCCATTCACTTCCACATCCACAAGGAAACTGTCACCTGACGATAGCTTTCAGAAACTTGTACCCTTTTGAATCAGAGATAAACAAGCACAGCAAATTCCCAAAGCTCCTGCTTCCACCCTACCTTAATTAGATAACTGGATCATCTAAAATTTTAGCCTCCCATCTCTTTTTTATTGACTTTAGTTAAGCCCACGGTAGAATGCCATCTAATCCTAAGTGAAAAGCTATTAACTATCAGTCTCTGTTTAGGGAATGGCTTCTGTGGCCCTAAGCAAGCTGCCTTGCCACCAGTGTTCACAATTTTATCTATGCAATGCAGAAAATAATTCAGTCCAAACAACAGCAATTCACAGGGTTCATTTTGTACCGTCCTTTTAGAAAGTTTCCCCAGAACATACCAACAACTCTGGTGTTGTAGTAGTCAGGTAGCATACGTTCACATAGAGCCACCAGCAGCCAGAAAGCTTCCTCCTCTTTTGCATAAAGGAGGAGTACTGAGGTGACGATATTCATAGCCTAAAAGAAAGAGACATGTAAATTGCTAGACACATTTATTCAATGTCTAGCCAGTAACTGGGCAGGTCAGTGGTTACTATGGTTAGGAAATTAGTTACATCTCCTGTAAAAACAGCAGGTCTGCAAATCTCCAGTGACACTGCTACTGATGTTCTGCCAGTCGGTGCTCTTGGGGAACATGGGAGTGATGCAGATGAAGTCCCTCAGGTGGCTGCAGGACCCCTCCTTGCAGGGGCAGCCTGCCCATGCTCCTATGGAAAGCTCCATGCACAACATCCGTGAGCCGGGCAAACGCCTGCAGGAAAATGCCTCGGTTGTAGGCAACCAGAGCACGCTGAAAACAGAACCTCTTGCTGCTGCTCACTCTCCGTGTTTGACTGTGTACACAACAGGCCGTTATGGCCCGTTTCAAATATCACAGCATTGTACAGTGACCTCTGAAATGTTTGCTTAGCCTTCTACTAGACGTTAGTATGAAGAAATGAGGTATTTCAGTACCATTCTCAGCCCAGTCTGTCTCCTGAGGAATTAGGTGCTCGTTTCAGATCCCGTAACATTCTCAGACTCCAGCTTGATAATTGTTTGAAACAGCAACTAAGGTTTCAACTGAAACCCAATGTTTTAGCTCTCTCACATCTCAGCTATTCCTTTTTATCTTGTCTACCATGTATGAAATACTTGAGTGCCCCATTTCTCCCTGTAACTGAATCAGCATTCTGAATGCCAAGGACCACATCCCAAGGCTATTAACAATTATAGTGACAGCTTTAAGAAGCAAAATCACCATCTTTCTACTGTTCCTCTGTTAAACCTTTGCAGAAAGTTGTTGTAGCTATTGCTGTTATATTTGTCATTAAATAATTTCTGATGGTATCTATCAGAATTGCTTGCACTTTCACTTGCTCGTGTTGTACCTCAGAGACTTGACAGACAGATATTAATCAGGCTTCCTAATACTCATGAATTCAAGTTTCCTTTTGGTAAAAGCAGGTAGAAAGGCAGAAACCAGACCAGAAACTGAAGTGACCTGAATCACAGGCATAAGAACTTCAAAACCATGCACTGGTCAGCATTAACTCTACTGATACGTAGCTGTGATGCACAGTGATATTTTCTAGGGTGTTTTACTTTTTGGGGTGGGCTTTTTTTTTTTTCTGAGCTTTGTTTTGAATGATTGAATGCCATCACTTAAAAAAAAAAAAGCAAAGGACATTCTGGAGATTTATTACAATGAATACACTGAATAAGAAGGTAAACATTTAAGGCTGAACAACTAAAGTTGCTTTGGGTTTTTTATTCCTGCTTAAAAGAATCTTTCCTCAGGGTCCATCCCTCTCCCCTCAGCATTACAGTAACTGCTGGAGGCTTTGCCTCCCAGCATTATACACATTTCAGCACACTTGACACAGCCAAACACTCGCATGCCTGACTGAGGAAATGGGTGTATAAGGAAAGAACTGGAATTCCACAATTTGAAGGAGTGCCAAGGTATTTCAATTACCTGACAATATCCTATGTTGGGATTTCTAAAAGCATAAGCTGTCAAGACTCTTCTTAGAGCAGCAATACCCATCTCATTCTGGAATGCAGGGTGCTCTGGAAGGGAGCGGTGCAGATCCCTCTCTATCTCTTCTGTAGCCAGATTGTACTTCCCCATCGATTTCTCCACTAGGTCCTCATAATAGCCAGGATGAGTGGCCATTTCATTAATAGCTCCTGGGAGTGGGAGAACAGTATTAAAACCAGAAGATAAAAGCAAGAGTTAGCAGATACAGTATCCCAGCACAATCATCATCTACTCCTTTTATCTTTAATGTTACCAGCAAGCCCTTTGACAGCAAATATGCAATCTTCTTTTTGTAAAGGCAATTGGAGGCAGAAATTGGAAAAAAAGGATGTGCTTAGGTGATTGAGGTACCATCCCTTCTTGTCTTCTCCTCTACAGGCATTTTATAATGAGGTTTAAAAAGAAAGCACCACAAAAAACAACCCAAAATGAAAAAAAAACACACACAAAAAAAGGGAAGAAGATAAAGCCTGCCTCTCTATCTCTCTTCCACCCAGAAAGAAACATGAGGCACGAGGAACAAACCAGCTGTGCAGTCACACGGTATCATGACCTCTCTCTGCAGCTGGCTGTGGGTTTGATTATCCTAAAGAACTCAAAACATGCTGCTGAGAAAGCTGCTTGCCCTGAGGATGGAGTAGATGAATGTTCGCTTGCAGAAAGTATGGGATCTCAGCCAAAAGCAAGAGACAGGAGCTCCTGAGCTTCTGAAAGTGAGTCTGTCATCTTGGGCAGGGCACGCAACCTCTCCTAAGAATATTAGCACATGCTCACAGAGTTGCTGTGAGATTTCACTACTGACTTTTAAACTTCTTTGCAAATTAAAGTCTCAGCAGGAAAGGAAATCAAGCGTCAGCAGCACAAAGTAACGTACATGGAAAACACTAATTTTACCTACACCAGGACAATTGGGCCAAACTAGCTGTTAATCAGACACAGGACAGACCTGTGCATTTCTGCATGTATTGTCTGAAAACATTTGTTTAATGCCTAGCAACAAAGAGATGTACAAGATAAAATATTATGAGTGAAGAAACAGAAAACCAAACCAAAACAGAAAGCACTGTGAGGTGATAATGCAAAGTCCCCTGGTGTGCTCATATCCTAAATCATGTGGGTAACTGTGGCAACTGTCTTGAGGGAACAAAGCTAGAAAAGGCATATTGTAAGTGAAAGGCTATGAACAAAGCCTGAGATGGACTGATTTCCATGTAACTCATCGTAAAATGAATTAAATTCTTCGACTTCAAAAAAAAAGTCTAAGGGGACACAGATCTGGAGAATCCTTGATGGCACAAGATGTATAGAAATATTTTCTCACTGTTTTTCACATACTAGGGGCACCTAATAAAGTAACTTTTGCTGTTATTAAAAAACAAATAAAATAATACTAATAACAAAAAGATAGCTTTTTTTGCAACATGCTTAAACTTTGGAAGCCTTTGTAACAATTTGCTGTGAAGGCCAAAACATTAACGGGATTCAGAACTGATTAAACAAATGGGAAGTAGCCTGACAGTGGCTGTTGAACTGGTAGAAGCCTCTAGACAGCTGACTTCTTGTAACAGATTGTGTGTTCTAATTGTTTATACTCCTCCCTAATTATTTGAGCCTGTCTGAGAAAAGGTGTTTACTCCGTGGAACTCTTGGTTAAATCCTCCTGGCACCTGCTAACAAACACAGCCTTACTCGAACCAAATATTTTTAGACATCTGTTATCTGCACCTTTAAACATCTTTGAAATCCATTCTTTCCTCATATGCCACAGTCACACTGACCTGAACACCTACCTGAAAACAGTAGCCAAAGTTCCCCTCTCATGCTTTCTGGGATGCCCTTCAGCACAAGGTCTCTGGTTTTCTCTGTTCGATACATACAGACTCCTTGGCCGTACTCAGCAAAGTGAATCTTCCAGGCCTGTTCCTTCAAAAACTCTTTAGCCTAAAAGCCAAGAAAGGAGGGTGTAAAGTTAGTTGCAAGCTTCTCTTTCTAACACTCTGCCCTGCTGAAATGCTAAGTGCTAAAAAGCCTGCAATATTCTAACTTTCCAAGCAATAACCTGGCTACAGTCCAATAATCTTCTTAATGGGCTGCCTCCTCCTGTTTCTTGGTTTCTAACTCGGTAGACCTTGCTGTGTCAGAAGAAGAAGAGTGTTGAAGCAGCTGTGCTGAAGAGCAGGAATATCACCTCTCCTTCATTTACATCCAGCTTGGCTTTTTTATGGAGTAGAGTTGTTAGTATTAATAAAATAGCAGCATATTCAGTGCCTCATTTCTGTGAAAAATACTGCTTCAACTCTCTGTGGCAGAAGGAAATTCTTCTGGGTCAGAAACATGGATTTTAAAGAAAACATAACTGAACAACTTTTTCAGTCAGGTACAGCACTCCAAGGTGTATTTTACCAGCTTGGGGTTGAACTCCTCAGGTGACCTCCGCCGATACATTGTCATTAGTGCCTGAGTTGCTGTTGGAATGCCATTGTCGTTGAGGTTGAACTGTCGCTCTCCCTCCGACTCAGAGCTCAGGCTTTTATGAGGGCTGGCAGAAATTAAACTACTTGATCGTGTAAACACCTGTAGAAAGCAGGGACAAGAAATACAGACGTGGGGCTGTGCAAAGAGTCTGGACTTTTCACTTGAAAATTTATACACACTAACAGCTAACCAAAACTGAGCAAAATAAATCACCCAACTACATTCACATGTAACAGCAGCAATTAAACCAGCATAGAGTAATTAAATGGTTTCCAGTTCTCCAGTTTCTCAATAGCTCCTCCCCCCAAGTAATCAAATCCTATCATTAGAAGCACTAAGGTAATGTTGACTTTAAGTAGCCCTGGGGAATTAAACCCAATTTGGACAAGTTGGTAGGCATTAAACAGTATTATTCAATTAACCAGGTAGTTAACTATGCCACTTTCCAACAAGATACACTGGAATTTCAGAATGTGGCAGCAAGAGTTAGGATAGCTCTTCCACAGCAATGGTGTTTTCTCTCGGGTCTAACATGGGAAAAAAAAAATCATCCAAATAATAATATTTCAACTGTTCAGCTTAAGGAAGCTAGAGGGATTAACAGTAGAGAGGTAATGTTAGGTGAACAAAAGCTTAAAGCTATTTCCTGGTTTCTTTCTCCCTGCACCGGGTAAAACCCCCTTCTCTTCTGGTAAACAGCTCATGTTCCACCACATACCTCATCATCTGAGCTGATATAGCTTCCAGAAATGTTTTTTTCCAAGTATATTTTTGAAGTCGTTTGCTGCAGAAAGTCTGAGATCCTCTGTACAAGAAAGTCTCTGTCTTTCAAGTTGGCAAAGAGAAACGTCATTCTGTTTTTTGTGCTGATTGATAACGGGCTGGGCAGCACACTGGAACTGTCTGCCTTTTCCACTATTGTAACCTAGGGAGGAATAGGAGGTACAGCTTAAGATCTTACTCAGGTTGCTTGGGCTAAGAAATCATATTAATATGATAAACCTATGTCCCTTTTTCCCTTATATTGAATCATTATGAAATCACTGCATCAGGATTAGGATACAAGGACTGACAGGTCTGAAAGATGAAGACTGTCATCCTCCAGACAACTGGCTTCAGTACACTCACCAGGAAAAAGCCCTTCCACTGCTTAGTTTATTTTCCTCAGGCTGTATTCAAAAGAATCAGCATAACAAAATCTCTCCTGTGGGATGCAGAATGATGGGCTTTTTTTGTAGGACCTCTGAATCCCCTGCTGCTCCCCAACCCCAGTACAGGCAGAATCAACAAGACTTCTGCTTACTTTTTATTGCCAATACATGTGAATAATACTGGGGATAACACTCCTGTTCTACTGCAATACAGCTGCAGGCTGTGATAACTCTTATTGCCACTGGGTTGTCATGGTACACAGAAAGTTGCAACAGAGGAAAACTAACCCCATGTCTTTCCTTACAAAGGAAAGCATGTGATCCTGGGAAGTGGAGGTTTCTGTTTGGCTTTCAATTATTAGTGAAATGGTTGCTATTCTACCTGAACTCCAACCTGTAAACAGTACTCACACCACAATCTAAAGAGTACAAGGCCCTAGGTCCCTTAGCTTTTGGTGAAGCACATGAACACAAAGCAGTCCCAGGCATAAGTCAGACATTGTGGATGGGTTACATAGCAACCATGTGTTCCCAACATTACCAATTGCTACCCCTGAAAACAAATAAACCAATCAATCAAGTCTGTGCAGTTCATATGTTGCACAAGACACAAATCAGAATTGTAAGTACTTTTAACCACTGCTTTTATGACTTTTCTTAGGTAACATTTTCTTAGGTAATGCAAACTGTCCTACTGCCTTCAGAATAGAAGGGGGCACCATATTAACCCAATAAGACCTTTACTTTTGCTCTTTTTTAAGCCCCTTTTAAAATAGAGATCAATGGTACAACATTAGTGCTAGAATACTAATATCTCTCTAGCTGAAAGTATAGGGTAACCATTTTTCACACATCATTTTCTTTGAAGATACATTTAAGGGCTGATGATGCACAGCTCGGGTGCTAAATCACCTCTCTATCCTTCCACAGCTTCCTTTCATTTTTCTGTTAACTACAAATCTATTAAATATTCATTAACTTAAAGGACCTTTACTAAAAGCATATTGAAATTAGCTAAAAAGTGTTCCTGTGTGATTTTTCTTTTCCACTAACAAATTCCACAGACAATTTCTAGAGGCACGGGACAGACATCACAGCAAGGATGCTCGGTTATCATGAGGGCTGATGTCCATTTATTTCTACTCAAATAAAAACACACACACAACTGAAGAGCTGATCCTGGAGACTACACCTACTGGGTTCAGCAGTCAGCCACTGACAAGCATCTTTCCAATCATCATTTCTGAATCAATGCTTTGTTATTGTCTCATCTGTCAAAACACCTCCAGCCTACCACAGAACACTGGAATTACATTAGTGTCTGACCCAAAACTTCAGTTAAATAGAAAGATTCCCTTTCATTATTAAGGGTTAGTTAAATAGAAAGATTTCCTTTAATTATTAAGGGCAGTGATCCGTTGTTCTGAAGCCTGGCACTACCCAGTGTGTTCCTGTTATCCTTGCTGGTGCTGAGAGTTAACCTTTTCACACAAATGCACTTACTCCTTCAGCTATTTCTTTCTCTGAAAGCTTTAGAGCTGCTTTGGGTCCCATGCTGCGGTGGCTCTGGTTAACAAAAGCAGCTGCTGAATCTGCATCCAGGAAAAGAGGTCCTGTTAAATGGAGACTTTGTTCTCCTCCTCACCACTTTATCTGGAGCAATATTGCTCCCTTGGAGCTCCAGACAAGCAGTGCAACCACAATTGGGTGTCTCTTCTCAAAAAAATTAAAATCATGGCAACACACTGTGGAGAAGCTGTAGCTCCAAGTGTCCAAACCAATACCATTTGTTTAAACTCTTAATGGTATGTGGGATAAAAGAGTGCCTTTAAATATTTCATGATTCTTCAGTCAAGCCAAACTGTCCTTGGTTTATATCAGCTTTGCTACTCTTTCCAAAATTTACTTTACACAATCTCCATTAACTCACAAATCCAGTCAAGCGTAGACGACCTCCCCAACATAATTTTTTTATTGCAGACTTAAATTCTTTTTACTTAACATCTGCTTTAAGCTTTAAAAAGGGAAACACACCACTTTATAAACTGCTGACAAATATTTTCCACATATAGGAATAAAGGATTACAAGTCTGTCTGAATACACAATTCAAATCTTTAGGATTATGAGTCTTTTTACATCTGACAAGAGCAAATCTTATCTGTCATTCTTCAACAGAAGCTTCACTCATCAATCTAGGAAGCTTTATCATCCACCAGTCTCTATGAGACACAGAAAATGTACCATGGGGCTGCAAATCAGAATAAAAATTATGGGAGAGGAAGGACTCCTGAGGGTTGTAAAAACCGACAGAGAAAACTCCCTGTGAATTTTAGTAGGAGGAACTTTAAACTAGGATACACAGTCATTAAATATTACTTAGAACACATTAGAATAGCATGCTCACGAGAGATTAAAGGGATGAGAGAGGTTTTTCTTCAGCAATGAAAAAAACCAACAAAGCAAGGATGCAATTTCCAATAGGCTATTGCTTTTTTAATTGCCCTTGAAATGCACAGATCTTTACCTCTCGAAGAGGGATAATAAGGCTGCACAGGTTCTCCTCTTTACTAGTAAAGCAAATGTAGTTTGTAGAAACAAACATCTGGCCCAAAATATGCATTTTGTTGAATGGAGTCCAGAGAGTACAGTCGGTGTGTCCATCTAATTTCTCATCCTTGGGAAGTCGGAACAACGCACGGTATCTCTCACTCTTTGCTCTGGCATCAAGATCCCTAAAAAAACCCCAAACAAACCAAACAAAGAAACAAACAAACAAAAAACACACAGAAAGACTTTATTGTTTTAAGAAATACATCAAATACATTTTATAGAAACCATTGCAAGTTACAGTTTAAGCAGTAAACGTACAGCACAGCAGTGGAAGTAGTTTGCATATAAGGGATGTTTAGTCTCCACTGCCGGAAGATTCTAAAAATATATGACAAAAAACCCTAACATGAATGAGTTAGACAAATTGATCCTGCCTTCTCAGTTTCAAATGTTTCTTTGAGGCCTATTTATTAACATGATGGAATCCTCAGGGCTACAGCTTGTTAACAATTTCAAGACTTAGTCTTGATAATGCTTTCAGTGTAACACACCAGTTAGAAAGACAAATCTAAGGGATATAATGACTTTATGTCATTAACTAGTGAGAAATACAAACAAACACTCATTACTCTTTTGCAGGGTTCACTAACGTGATCAACATATAAAATAATGAAAAAAAATAAGAAGAAACTGAAAAAAAAAGAAGAAACTATCAAACTGCAGTATGGTATCTATAAAAAAAAGCAGAAATATTTTCCAGATAATTTCTCATCCCTTGGAATATTATGTCATATTTTTTGGTATCTTTGTTACCTAAAATAAGTTGTAGATAGAATCCATCATCTAGAGTAATTTTTCAATTCCAGTTACAGGACCAAGTATGAATGTTAGGCAGATTTCTTAATACACTTAAATTGCTTTATTCCTTCCCCTGGTAACACAAAAGGGCCTTACAACAGATACCTACTGCAGCCAGTGTCAGAAGATACATTAAAGACCTTCTGAATAAAAGAGATTTTGGCTCAAATAGGTTTCTTTTATTTTTGCAACATGTTCCTATTCAATCATTCCTTTCAGACTAACAGTATGTGGCACCATCACAAAACACTTGGACAAAATGTTGTGGGTGAAAAGATTGAGGTGAAACAAAAGACAAAACAAAAAACCAGTGCTACCTACCGTTTTAGTGCAGATACTTTTTTGGGGGATTTCCTTTTCAGTTTAGGTAGTGACCTGTCTTGTTCAAATCCTTCATTGTCCAAAAGCTGCCGCATAGCTATATTGGCAAGCTGCTCCATTAATTTAAATGTCTCACTGATGTTAAGGAACACTGAGAAGAAGTGTTCACTTGACCGTGTGCTCACTTTGATCATATCAGGGAAGAGCAGGGTGGCATTCTTCTCCAGTTGAGTGATATCGACCCAGCGGATAACTAACTTTGCTGAACAGAGGCAAACAAACAAAAAGATTCAGTACAAAAATTAGCAGATTCAAAAACATTTCTTTCCTCTTCCTAAAAATGCATTCAGTTGACTTTTTCTTGCATTTTGAAAAGTTGGGAGGACAGCACAACTAAAGCCAAGCTTGTATATACTATGATCACCTGCTAAACAGCAGATAAAAGAGTTGAAATATCATTTACTTCTGTATGGGACACCACACAAAAGCATTACAAAGCTAAGTGGGCTAACATACTTTATCAGTGCCACAGCACTTCCTCAGACTCTGATGTCCTGTGGAAGTAAAGAAATGCAGCAGAAGGGCTTGTGTTATTTTTATACATGAATAAGTTTCAAATGTTAGAGTAACGACAGATCCGTGGCTTTTTTTCCAATATCACTACAGGTTAGAATATTATCCTTGAAACAGGGACTAAATCTACATGTATCTTTGTCAAAATTCCTGTGTAGGGTACATCTAGCTACACAGCTAAATAGAAAGACCCAGGACTGATCCATTGCCCACAACCAAGTACTGCAAAGTCACTCATCTCCACATTGCTTAGAACTAATTCCCTCCAGAGCAGACCAGGTGCATCCAAACTGTAGAGTTCTTATTCTGGGTCTTCTCTGAGCTCCTTGTGATGCTCTGGCTTGCACAAGAGTAATTGTGGCATTGCAAAGTCTGCCAGAGTAGTACTGAAGGACTGTACAAGAACAGAAGGTGCCCAGACTGGTGCAATCTCATCCCTACTCCCTTCTGGGCACAGTACTTGAAGTGAACCATGCTTCCAAACAATGCCTAGGTGTTTGGCTTGTTTCACAGAGAACTACTTTGAAAGATACAATGCAGGAACAAGCACACAGTTAAGCAGTACTACAATCAGGGAATTGCTCCCTGCTCCTCTTTTCCTCAGCAGTGCTCTTTGCACCTGCACAAGTTGAGCAGGTGAACAGTAACAAACTACAGAAGATTTCCTAACGATTATTAGGCACACAGACCACCAGCCCACTGCAGAACATACCTTCCCTGCCCATGAGGAAAGAATAAAAGCAAAGGTGATTAATGCTGAGATACACCCAGCCCTGACGGGGAACCTTCCCCTTCCAGTAACTGCAGGAGTAGTAGTTCACTAATTTCTCTTCTTCTGGCATCCCAAATAGCTTGTGAAATTTCACTATGGCTTCCTTAAATTTTTCTGTATCGTCATCCTCCTTGATGCCATTGATTTTGTTGTACTCAGCAATGATGCCCTAGCAGAGAAGGAAAGAGGTACACAGCACGTTAGTTGCCATGGGTTATCAGGTATCCTTATTTCCATTGCTGTCTGGGCCAGAAGCCACAACAGTTACTGCAAGGTCACAGAAGTCTTTTGCTTACCTCTCCTTCTCCTGCTCACTCTTTTGTTTATATAGTTATTTACTTTATTTAAGGCTGTCTTTCTGATGACCTTGCTCCCTACCATGCCTTTGTCAAAAGCAACCAAACACCAACCACTTGCCAGTGCCCTGTTTTAAATTAAACAGACTATCTCAAATATCTCAACTCTGTAAAGCACCTATGATTTGAAATATTTTCCCCTTCCATGTAAATATGCTCCCCTAGGAGGCAAGGATAGCATTTCACCAGAACAGTACAGTAATTTTGCTTACAATCCAACTTTTACCAGAATATTTAATTTTAGATAATTCTTTGTGTGGATAAAGTGCTCTTGACCAGTATAGCTACTATCTCTCCTACAAGGAGAAAAAGAAATGTTGGTAAAACTGACCAAAAATCCCCAACCCCAAAATAAATAAAAAAACCACCAAACAACCCCAACTAAAACAAAAAATGAACGTCTACGTAGTGAAAATGACAACACTACAGGATGTAACTATACAGAAGAGACTAAGGAGACATTATATGATGAGCACATAAAAAAAGAATTTATGCTTTGCAGTGAAAAAGAGTTACATAGAAAAACTGCAAAATTTCTGAAAGAAGCAACAGTGCAATGGATTTTAGAACATATAATGTTTGAAGCTCTGCCTATATACATATTATATATATAGTTGGCTTTTTTTTTAATTACACTCCTGTAGATCCATGCACTAATCCCAGTTTCCCCAATTTTTACACACTTGTTGCTTCTCAGAATCTATTTTTCCTTCAAAAAGCTGTGGCAGCCTGGAGATTACCAAAGCAGATTTGTTTAGAATTCACACCATAACAACATTTATAATAATCTATTTAACTACCTGGATTTTTCCTCTGACAAATGTATTTATGTCATTCTCATTTTCAAAGATTGAAAGAGTTTGCAACAAATTCTGTTCAAGCCATTCCCAGTGTTCAGTGATTTCCTTCCTTGAGCAACCTGTATAGAAAAAAAATCCCCCAAAGTTACAAAAGAAATGTTTCACCAATGTCAATGCTCTCTTAACCATAAACAAAAGACTCTAACAAAACTCGCCAGTAGCTGCAGATGAAATATTTCACCAGAGTCAGTGCCCTGGAAATTCCAAAGTTTCTCTCATAGTCTTTAATTTCATAATAAAGAGGTAGCAATCTTCCAGCCTACCCTGGGAGAAGCACAAGCTACCTGTCAGCATCAGGAGAAAAAAGCCTCCAGGTTTAGAATTCTAGCCCCAGTAACACGTGTCTGCACATAAGTGGCTCCATAGCTTGTAGAACTCAATGCAAGCATCCTGAACATGTACCAAACAATTGTTTTCCTTGCTGTTCAGCAAGGAATTATGGGGAAAAATATTCTATCTACAGAATACAACTGAAGCTTTACACAACTCCAATGAAAGCAACAGAACGCCACATGCTGTGCAACTTCCAGGGGGGTTTCACATTTGTAGTCACAGTAGGGCTACATAAATCAGGTTGCAGAATAGCCTGCATACATAACCAGTATTTCAAGACCACAAGTGATCACTGCTGCTGCTTCTCCTTAGAATTACTGGATGGAACAAGACCTTTCTGGAACTCAGAAGGTGGTCTGAAGACTAATTTATTTCTTCTTGGCTTCCCCCTGCTGTAAAAAGCAATGATGAAGTAAGTGAGCTATATAAAAATATAACTAGACTGTCATCAGAAAAATCAGTTCTCTCTGGAAGAGCAGTGCCAAGGTGTGCAGACACCCTACCATGATGAATTGTTTCTTAAAGCTGTCTATTTCTTGGGTTTGGTTGATCCATTTTTTTCACATCACTTCCCATGAAACAGCTTTAGTTGATGATTCTCAGCCTGTAACAATCTGTCTCACTGCTTCCATTACTTTTTGTCTCCATTATTTTCCTGTTTCACTCTCCCAGTCTCATCCACAGCAGATCAGGCAAAAACCCACACCCCAGTTCTCATCAATTTATCACTACAGTCTAGGTCTTTCTCTTTTGCTTTCTTCACTCAGGGTAAAAAAAGAACAGTTCTGCTGCACTGCTTTAAACTACAGGTCTGTTCTAACTCTGCTTCCAAGTCTTAGCTTATCTGAGCATGTTAGAAGTATTCACCACTTTGCCATCGCTGGCCTTTTGGGTAAATTAAGCAATGCCTCTATCTCTCAGGAAAGGGAAAACAAACCCAAACACTGAACAGTTAAACCACTGCACTTTAAAATACAGACCCCTCCAGACTGGCAAGACATAAAAGGGAAAATAGCTACTAATCACTCTTTCCCCTCCTCTGAATGAATTATCAGACAAGACCAACTATCAAGCAGCATGAATGAACCAGGAAAAACAACAAAACAGAAGAACAAGTCACATTTCTTCCAGTGGCTCTGTAGAGCTACTTACTGAAGACAGAGGCTATTGCTTTACAGCAGGCAGAGGAAAGCAAGACATGTGTCTGTAAAAACTACAAGTACCAACTAACCAGCAGCCTACCCTTAGGGGACCAGGGAGGGACAGCTGCACAGCGCAGGACAGAACGGAGTTACAGTAACCTGTGCAATGGTAACAGTCCTCAATCCGTTCAGAGGAATTGCTGGAGTGGCAAATTCATAGAGTAACCACAGCACAGAGCCTCAGGCAACACTGGGCTGCTCAGCTTCAAGGTTTCATAGAGAAATAATTTGTCCTCTGTAAAATTTTACCTCCCTGTAAGAGCCACGTTATTATTCCCCCGGGGTGATGAGGGTAAGCTAGTGAGGTTTTGTAATTTAACAACAATAACTATGGCCATCAACCAGCTAGATATTAGGAGACTAATTCAAGAACCACTCCACAGATACATACATTAACTACTCCAGCAATTTCAACTAGGATTAAGATTCCTAATGGAAGAGGATGTTTATTAAAACTACCTTACGTGTAAAGAGAGGAACGCATTCCTACATAAAACCTGCAACATGTCACAGAAGAGAAAGCTCAGCAGCAGTTCAGCAGCATAAATTTCTACAGGCATGGTGCATTTGTTCATTCTGGGGCCATAGATCATCAGCCTCAATTTTGTGCCCCGGTCATCTGAGGACACACGTTGTAGGTATAGAATTCTAGTAGTTATCCCCAGGTGCCATGCAAAAAACCCCAGCAAATGCACTCAAAGAACAGTCACGTGGGCTATTGCCAAAGTCTTAAAGGGAAGAAGGGATTGTATGGGCACTCACAATTACCTCTGCTTGTGCACAAATAGTGTAACTAAACATACTGGCAAGTACTTGTGCCCTTCATTCTCATGACTGAGATCTGTGAAAAGCTGACATGCAACGTCCCATTACTTGTGGTCACAGCAGAGCAGCTGAGAGTACAAAGGAAGCAGTTAAATGAAGATTTGGAACTGACCTTCATAATATTGACAATGGCATTAATAGCTCTTTTTCACTATTAGCTGTCACTTGAGGCAAATTAAGTGATACAAATTTTAGCATCTTCAGTGAGTTGGTACTAAGAGGTGTAGAAGGAAAAACGGCTGCTTAAATCAATGCCTTCTTACCAGTCTGATACCATCAAAAGTAGCAAGAAAAACTTGTGCTAAGCTATTAAAAAACTTCCCATTGGATTCAGAACATGACACAGCTTTGATATCACCTTTGTCAGAGACGTAAATCATATGCTCATAAGAATCAGCCTGCTTTGAACTGCTAAAGTTATTTTATCTATAGCAAACCTTCACCCATTCCTCCTCCTCTTCCCCAGAGAGAACATTTGTCTGGAGGAAAAGTCATCCAAATAATCTAAATGTCAAATTTTATTGGGAGAATGGGCACAGATGAGAAGGCACCATTAGGCCAGAAGTCTGCATCTTCATTAACTAGTATTTTTGAATGTCAGGCAGCATTGGGGGTACTGGAAGTTACCATTTTATTAAGGAGATGACAGGCATGTATGCACTTCTTATTTGTGCTCCTTCTCCATTTTCTTTCAAATGAACAGAATTCTGGCTGCTGCCTAAAGCAGCGTTTGAAACATTAGAGCTGAGGAGCTGAATTCAGAAGTTTCCATTTGCTAAGACTGAAAAGCAATTCTCTCAAACTGAGGATCTGTCCTTATAAACATGGCCAATCAAAGCTAAGTAACCTCAATCTTCTGCACTCAGCTTCAGACACTGTTTTCAGAGCAGTCAAACAGAACCAGAGACTGACTACATACTGCTTTATGCTACTTGCAATAGGTACCTGACCACAGACACAAGCATTTACTATTTACAGGATCTGATGCATGCAAAAATCCTGTTTAATGTACCAAAATATCAACTTCATTGATTTAATCTGCTACAGTGATGACAAAAGATACAGTCTTAGAGCTGGATCTGTCAAAATCTGGGCCTTAAAAACTCTTTAAGAGAGTGGTGACATCTGCTTCTGTATCTAACCCAGCTAATTTAATGTTGCTGAGTTTCTAAGAACATTACATATAGAAAGACAACACACAGTCTGAAATAAATGTTGAGGAGGGGTGGGCAACCCTGGAGTCTAGATGGTATTTATGCTGGAAGAGGCTGAGCTCACTGTCCAGGAGATGCCATACCGATGCCCCGGATTCAGGCAAGAGCTGGGGCTGCACTATCTTCCCAGTTTCCATTTCAAGGGAAGGCAGGTGCCCTGGCTGGGTAATCTGGGGGCTATAACCCCAGTACTCCTCCTACCACACTCTTCAGAGAAAGCCCATCTCCCAGGAATGCTGCACTTTAGAAATGCTGTAGGAGTGAGCCATGGGCATGGAGAAGCACATGCAAGGAGGAGGGATGGATACTAGACTGCTTGCTTGGGAACAGCTCTGGGAGATGAAGGGTGGGAAATAACATGGCCATTTCTGGTTTTACTCAGTCATTGCACGTAACACACACACACTGGCATTTGAGCTCTGAATATCAGAAACTGTAGAGCTTCTTAATTTAACCACTAGAGCAAGTTTTCATGCTGACCCACTTTTCTGTCCTGAAATGAATGTGCTCAGCAGGCAGAATGCTCTACTAGTTATGTGGCACAGTATCCAGGAAGAACAAACCACCACATGTCAGTGTGTCTGTCCTTACCACAGGCAATAGTCCAGTAGACCAAGGAGTCTGGTGCTTGGTAGAGGATTCGATACGGTGCCACTCTGGCACTGGAGTCCAGCACGACGTCAAGAGTACCCACAAGGAGACCTATGGAATAGGAAATTCTGATGAATACACAGTGATGGATCACCCAAGATCTCACAGGAAGGGTCTCTGCAGCCTCCTCTGCCCCTTCCATTTCACCCTCCACAGCAAAATGCAGACCTAGGTATTCATCCCCACAGTTGTTGCCTCATGTTGTAAACTGGGAAACTCAACAGGGAAAAATCTTCAGTTTCAACAAGGCTTCAACTCTAAGATATACATAGATTCTAGTGTAAAGGCAGATGACTTGAAGCAAAGCAGAATGTAACTGTTTTCTAAAAACATGTCTACAGGTTATTTGGTTCTTTCCTGTGTTTCATATGCTGTTGGAGCCCTGGGGAAAGAAAAAACAATGAACAAAACAACAACAACCCCCCAGGCCCCAAACACCAACAAATCACAGACAATATACCCTGGAAGGCTCCAAAACTCAAATGTCAGCTAGGAAAAACAGACAAAAATAGTTATGCTACTCAATGGTCTGATTCTTCAAGGTAGAAAGGATCAAAAGGCCTAAAGGTCAAGCTGGTTTTCAGCTCAAAGGAAACTGATGAAAGACAAAGCCTTACTGTTTTCCCCAAGTAGAACCACAGCATCCTAGAAACATCTGGGCTGGAAGGGACATCAGAGGTCATCCAGTCCAACCCCCCTGCTGAGAGCAGGGCCATCTTCAGCTGGAGCAGGGTGCTCAGAACCCCATCAAGTCTCACCCTGAATGTCTCCAGGGATGGGGCCTCAACCACCTCCCTGGGCACCTGTTCCAGTGCTCCACCAAGGAGCTTTAGAAATTCTTTGCTACCAAGGGTGCCATCAACAGTTGCATACCAAATGCTACCAGTAATCCCTACCTACATTTCCACAAATTCCAGATCCTATTTTTATAAGAAATTACACACAAAGCAGAACTCTGATCTTCCCAAACCCTCTCCACAAGAAGCCCTATTTATTTGTAAAAAGTGTAGAAGATTTTTCCCTTTTCACCTCTGCAAAATGTTTTCATCTCCCCTGCAGAGATGTCAGATACAAATTCCCAAGCTGGAGTTCTCAGCAAATTCACATATTGAAAAACAGATGAACTTGCAACATTTTTTTTCCCCCCTGCAAATATTTATTGAGGTCAAAATCAGTTTGCCTTTTTTTTTCTAAACAGCTGAAATAAACTGCATGCATCAAAAAAAACCCAACATTTTAAAACACTCCTCTTAAATATCCTCTTCTCCTTTCAAGTGGCTGTTTTCATCTTTTACTGTCATAGTTTCATTAGTTCCTTGTTCTGGACTGTCATAATTGGTACAGAAGACTGCTTCATTCACTGTTCTTCTTTCAGATTTGCTTTATGCATCACAAAGATAGAAAAGCACTACCCATTTTCCATCTTAGTAGATGCCTTAAGTCTGAACCGAAACTGACATTTGGAAATACCCCAACTCTCAGTGATTTTGTATTCCCCCATCTGTATTTTTATTTATATTTTGATTTACACAGATCTTCACAGGCCAGAGCTCTTTCTGTCCATTGCTTTAACATCCATCACTTTTTAATGCAAGAATTCTGAATTACACGAGGAACAAGTCTAAATACATCAGGTCATTAGTAAGCAGTGCTGGAGAGCTATCTGCTGACTATAGGATAAGAACACAAAAGTATTAATGTAAAATATCCCAATGCCCATTGGTCTAACTTGCTTACCATCTTAAACCCCTCATCTCTCATGCATTTTGATTAGTGATGTACACTGACAAGCTGCCTCTGACCAATCCTCCACCATCCCTCCTATATACACTGACTCCTTTCAAAGTCAGGTTATAATGGTCCTTTAAACTTTTTTAATACACTCTCCATTTCAGCTTCACAAAACCAGTGTGGCCCTGGTCCAGAAAGCACAAGTGTGCTTCAGCTATGGGCAAAGATGCTCAAAAGCTTCAAAACAGCTCAAGAGAACTGCTCAGCTGGAGTGCAGACCGAGGTAGACTCTACACCTCATTCATCAGCTGGGTTTGCTGCAAACACCTAACAGGGCTCAAGCCAAAGATTCTTCATGCTTTGCAGCTTCATACGTCTGCTGACAATACTAAATATGCACCAGGCACGATGTAACATCTACATAAAGTTGTATGCTGGCCAAATGTAATCTTCTCATAGGTACAGATACACCGTTAAGTCCTGGTAATCGTTAAAAATGTGCTTGTTTCTTTCCTCCTGTTATATTTCCAAAACTGCTGGTGTGTGGGTGGCCCTGCCAACCAGTTCTGCTGCTAGTTCTAGGAGGGTGCTGCAGCTGTCAAAAGTGGGAGATGCAGGTAAAGTCAGGGAGCGAGAACAAACCCACTGACTTGTGCAGCACCATCAAGTTAAGAGGAGTTTCCCATCTACCTCCTTCTCCCTGAGATACAGGAGATAGGAAAGGAACACCCCCCTGTCCCACCCAACAGAAAAAACTGTAAAATAGAGCAGTGTATTCTTCACAAAACATCAGTTAGTGGTGTTTTGAAAGGAAAAGCAAGCTGATGTACCTTACACCTGAACCATCTTTTTTATTACAAAGGATTTTTATTACAAGAGGATTTTCTTACTGACAAACAGTAATCCTCCTTCACAAAAAGTCAACAGCAGTCATGATAACGTTTGTGAGTCTGCGGTGTGTTACCTGCTGAAATACAGGATTCTCAAACTAAATTGGATTACACATTCAGAAATAAGACCTGGATTATACATTTCCTCTAGCGCACCTTATAGAAACATCAAAGCCAATTTATTTACTGCTCATGAACAATAATAAATAATGACACTTCAAAGCTTAAAAATCACCAGCAGCCATGGCTTTGCTGCACTGCAAACACTTATCAAAGAGCTTGTAACAATATCAGACAGTGATGCTTTAACCACACAGTCCTCAGACTTGAGGTGCTTTCAGCACACACCAGTGACCTGCAATACATCCACTTTTCAGTGTCACAGGCAACTTGATCCAACCTTGCCTGAAGCTGGAAAGGGGTCATTCTGCAGTTGGTGCCACTGTTGTGTCACCTGCACAACAGGGACATCATCCCACCACCCAAGGACACCCTCCCCTTCCCCAGTTTGCCAGATGACAAGCACGTGTCATCCCCTTGGCTCTTGATGGTGAAGCCCTGCACTGCCACATCTTTCTCCCAGCTCTATATTAATATAATCCTCAGCCTGAGGGTCTCTCAAGACACCTTCTGATCATTTTTTTTACCTTAAAAATGTCTAAACAGTAAACATCTTTATATCATGTAGAGCAAATACAGACATATACCCTCCAAGAGAGGTAAGATTTAATACAGGCCAGACAGCGACTCTTGGAGCCATGCTCATGAAGTATCACTCAGATAGTCCCATGGATGTCAGCAGCCTCTTTCCATATGAGCTCAACACTGCAACTAGGAAAACCTGCAATGTCACATGTGTCATCAGTCAGGATTTTTCAAGACAGGCACTGTGACATTCCAACACAGGATGAAGCACACATTGCTTAAACACTTCCTAATCTTTCATGCGTGCTGATGACCCCATCTCTTTCCACTAAAGTAAAATGGACACGTAATAAGTTCCGGCCATAAACCTGGAACATCCAAGGGACCTATTTGGGTTGTAGACATCAGCTGATTTCTGAGAAAGCACCCCGTGATTAGCTCTCTCATTTGTTATTGCAGGATGAGATCATCCAATGACCTGTCTGTCAAAACCCAACCTACAGCAACACCCTGAACTCCATGGCTAATACTGTGGACGAATCCTTTGAAAGGGGAGGGTCAATTCTATTTGATTTAATTTCATGGGAGTCTACATGAATAGTAAATATTATACACCACTCAAAAATAATTACAATGCTAAACTTCCATTCCTGGTAATCATACCCACATAGGTATGAAAATAACCTCTTCATTGTGAACACCACCCTTGGAACTTTAGGAGGGGTTATACAGATTTGCCTTATAGGTGATTGTTCATATAAATTAAAGCAAATTAACCTCTAAATATTTATTTGATAACTGTCTTCCCATATAGGTTATATAGCATTGGCCTATATGGACACTTAATGCAGCATCAAGCAAAACAAATTCTTCCTCTGAGATTAAGACCTAAGATTTGTTAAGCCTTCCCCAGCACCTGCCTTGCTGCTCTCTTTGAGAAGAGATTGAAATCTTAACCACTAATCTTAAAAAGAAAAGCTCAGGAAGGGCCCGTGTGATGATCTAGCTGGACTACTGCAGGATAAAGCAGTAACAAAGGATAAAACCTTCATCCACCCTTCAAGTTTAACAGCTGTTATCTTTGACATACCTGAAAAGTGATCAGCAATTGAAGGTCTACCACAGTACTTGTCAAGGTGGCCAAACAGCTCATGACCATCCCTGTAAAAATCTGTATCTTAACCAGAACCTAAATCTGACTGGGTTTTGCTTTTTAGCTTTTAGAACTTCTTTGAGAGTATATACTGGCATAGCTTGTGGAAAATTAACGTCGACAGACCTCTGACTGAAACTGTAAAGGGTCCAAACCTCTGTGAACTAGAATATATCCTTACAAGGGTGTGTAAATGGACGGTGGAGTGATGGAAATATGGAATTTGATGTGAAAAAGTGCTAATTTTTCTACACCTTGATACATGGGACCAGAGTAATACCAAAAACTCTGTAAGCAATACAAACTGGTATTATGCAGGATGTTACCAAGATGCCTGGACGTTTACTGCTGACTCTGTTGTGTTCCACCCCACGAGCCAGAATGCACAGGGAAAGCTGATGGGTGGGCTGACCTCTCATGTCAGCTGCACAAACTGCATGCATTTTGATAAATGCAGTATTTCAAGTACCGGAAAGCATCTGCCTTCTACTCAAGTGTACCAAGTTTGACATGCAAAATCCTAGCTACTCCAGTCAACAAGGATAGGAAGCATCCAGTTTGTTAAAGCACGTGCCATCCTTTCATCGGGCAGATGATAAACTGGCCAGAGCTTTTCTAAATCCTAAGTATAAACAGGTTTTCAAGAAACATCTTCCTCAACCCTCTGAATTGAGAGGTTCAGCACCAGATAGAAGCTCATCTCCAAATGTGAGCTACTAATTGTTTAGCCCAGCAAGGCTGCAGAAAAGTGTCACAGCATTAAAAATTGTATTTGATTTCACACTGAAGACTTGCATCAGCCAGTCAAGCTCAGACCCTCTCCTTTCTCTCTTCCTGTAAGTGCTAAGAGAATACATTTCTCTGCTGCCAGCTATTAGTGGCACTAATTCCTTGCAATGTTGTTTCCAAGTAACAGTTGTAAAGCATTACCACAGTGGAGCAGAAAGCAGTTGGAGGCATTTTTTTAACTTGTATGTTGCAACAGAATGCAACATATAGTTAATAACACAAAATCATGAGCCTTTTAGTTATTAACAAACTTCATAAAGGGCTGATTTCTCATGACATGCTCAAGATCCTTACAACCATGGAAAAACACGGTCATCCAGGGCACAGTGCCACAAGACAGGAGAGATCTGGATTCACATTCTCTGCCAATGCCTCCGCTCCAGCTGATGCAGGCTGTGGTGTGACACACCGGATCCCTCTGGAGAGGGAAGTGTTTCACACAGACCAAACTACCAGGAAAGGGAGCTGACAAGCAGGAAGCAAATAGGTGTGAAGGAGAGAGGGCTAAAAACATCCAGCAGCTCCGAGAAAATTAATGAGGGGAACGATAAGACTTTTTCCCCTGTTGGTAAACAAAAGGAAGATGAAGCTCTTGAGCGAGGGTCACACAGAAGCAAAATACATACATGAAGCAATTTCATTATGGAGAAAGCTCATCAAATATTTTTAAAGCTGAGAAGTACATATTTTGGTCTTGTCCCAGAAGATTAATGCAGTGATGCAAGATAATGCCAGTTTGCAGAACAGCTAGAAGTAGCCAATTTCAAATCCAATTCACAAGTCTTTCCCACTTTTCTTTTCTTATAAAGGAAAACAAAAGCCAACCAACTGGTGAATTAAGGCATGCTTACAAAGGGAAGTTGCCTTGATGTGACTGGTACAGACACAGACATTTAACTGAGTCCAGGCCTTAATTCAGTAGAGAAATGGATCCACACTGCTTCACAGAAAAGCTCTATCTCTTCAGTAAACTATTAGATCAGATACATTTTGTTAGCAGAGATGACTTCAAGGGACTCACTAATTAGGCACTGCCCTAATACATAAGGTGATACAAGATGATCATCATGCTTCTAACATGTTACAGTTTGATGCTGAAGTAAGTGCAGAACATGTCTCCAGTGTCCAAAGGAGTGTGTGAATAAGAGGGCTTTTTCTCTGTTCAACCAAGTTATATAAATCGAAGCCAAGAGGAGAGAATCAGTGCAGAAAGGGCTGATTTTTCACCCCTTCCTCCAAACTGCCCAATACTCCTTTTCCTGCAGAGGGTTGCTGCACTCTGACCGGATCCAGACCAGGTAACACAAATTCCACTCTCCTCCTTCAACACAAAGCCACAAATCCCCAAAGCTGTATAAACTACTTGTTTTCAGACTGAGATGTGGCAAAAGACCTAAAATGTACACAGTCTTCTGGACTTTGCTCTGGTGATGGCAACCATTCACAGGACAGTAGGATGCAACAGAGGGCAAAGAACATTTAAGAGTGATGGAGAACGGGTGACACACAGAAGAGATGGAGGACAGGTACCACGGAGACCCCGGTAACCACTTTGATCATCAGCCTTCTCCCATGTTATCACTGCTTAAGTTACACAGTGAAGCCATCTCAACTTCCAACCCGTAGTCTCATCAATTTGAAAGTCAATTGTCATTCTACATTTTAAGACACATTACTTCAAGAGTTAATAATGAGGGAGTACTAGTCAGCAGAAATTAGATCACAACAACAACAAAAAAATGGACAGCTGTACTTACATCCTCTCTTGCATATATAAATTCAGGCCCTTCCCAGCACAGTGAAAAAGCTTGCATATAGTATTTCTAGTCAACTGCAAGGACATAGAACCTGGTTTCCAGATCACAATCAGGCCAAATGTTATACCACATCCATAGGTGGATAACCTTTTAGATTATATCCGAGCAAATTTCAGCATTAGGTTACTACAGAAAAGGGAATTAAGGGAAAAAAAACAACAACACCAACACCACCACAACAGAACAAAACAAACAAACAAAAATACCCACAAACAAACCACCCCGTCCAACCCACAGACAGATTGTTTTGGTTTTCCCTTTTCTTTGCTTTCAAGCAGATAACCTCCAACTAACTCTGTCACAGGAGCTGTATTGTTACCACCTACAGAACTCTACAGGGTCATCCTAAATGCTATGACTTTTGTGAGCGATGTGGCCCGTTGACTATTTCAGCAGATGCATTTATTCCAAACCCTAAGGCTCAGCTAAGTGCCTCCTACCCTGCTTTTAACCAGTTTTACCTACCAAAAACAATTTATGGGCTTCTTCCACTTGCCTTGGTCCTCAATGGGCAGACCACAGCTGCTAGAACAACCTAGATAAAAGTCCAGGATTTCCATGAACAATAAATAATCCTAAATTCCATTCATTACTGTGCCTACCAAGCTGGGAGTGGTCTGGACCCCTTTCCCACTCCCTCTCCCCCCTTTTGTTGACTACCCTGTCAAAAACCCATGTGCTAAATGACACGGCCTGCCACGTTCCCACCCAGCCTTTTCAATACTGCCAGCAGTAGTAACTTCTTGCATGCTAGCAAAGGGTGGTTGTTTAGTTACGACTATGATAATATACTGAGAAAAGCTACAACTTTTTTCCCAGCCCTTTCCCATACAAACACCTAGAAATTGTTCAGTTGCTTCTTGCTACTACCCCAATGTCACAGCAGCTGCAATCCCAGGCAGAGCACATGACACTAACAAAAGCTCCATGGAAAGAAGTTTTCAAAATATGCATAGAACTTCCACATTCTAAATCATATTCCCATGCAGCCTGCATCAATACAGTGAAATAAGGGATACACTGCACAAAAACTTAAATGACAAGGGGTGGAGGATGCAGAAATGAAGACAGAACTATTTCCATACAAGAATGAGGTGGTTTATCAACACAGAGCACTGAAGATCTCAAGAGCCTACATGAAAAACACACTTTAAAGTGGTGCATAAATTCAGATTATAAATTGTTTACAAGTCCATAGAGCATTCAAAGGCTGAAGAAGCATTTAATCTCCTGGTAAATATGCACAGGACCTTGAACCAAACACTGATGCATCCCTCTGTTTATTCTGATTAGCCTGAAGAGCTAGTTGCAACTCATGTAGGCAAGGAACAAACCACAGCTTTCCTGAGAACCAGTTTAACTATTTTCTGCCAATTCAAGAAGGACCAGTGGTAACACCATCGGGTTCTGCATTCCCAGTTTCACACAAGCGCATCTACATTGCCGAAAAAGAATGAAAGGTCTCAACAAACGTCTATGCCCTGTACTAAGGAGATGGAGATGCAGACGACCCAAACACCTACAAAAGCGTTTCCAGCTGCCAGCAGTCGAACACAAAGCATTCAGGGAACACGCTTTACAAGGACACCCTGAAGAACACGAGAAGCCAAAGCAAACCTGTTTTCACAGTACACGTTTGTGAATCGCAACGTGATTTTAACCAGCGCGTGTTAAGAGGTTCGGAAGGAAAATCCTCCGAGAAGCTGGGCGAGTCACACCCTGGTGCACGGAGACGTGGGGCAGCCGGGATCTCACGGCGCGTAAACCCGCACGGACCCCTTGGCGTGTTCCACGCCGCCCAGGCCCCCGCACAGCGGCGTGCGAGGAGGCAGCGACCGCCGCGCCCGGCCACGGCAGGGACACCGCGTTTCTCCCCGCACCGCCCGGGAAAGGAGGGGAAAGGAAAGGGGTCCCCCCCGCAGCCTGCCCAC
>VWZY01003041.1:201963-229125 GCA_013399075.1 Chloroceryle aenea
TAGACCCCTGCAGAACCGCGAGTGACATGGAAGGAGGTGACTGCCCGGGTGCTGCTGCTTTGTGGGCGTCTGCTCCCGGTCTCGGCTGAGCCAGACGGGCTTCTGGTCCCAGCCAGCCCGGCCGCCCCGAGCAGAGACAGAGGAACAACTTCATCTGAGCTCTGGGCTCTGACAAATGAGCTCTGGGGNCGCATCCACCAGCACCCCGCGTCCTGCTCTGCGGGGCTGCGCTCAGCCCTCATCGCTCAGCTTCTGTTGGGGNGGCAGCGGAACAACTTCATCTGAGCTCTGGGCTCTGACAAATGAGCTCTGGGGTTCTGCCAACATATCTAAGGCATTACTGCTCCCAGATGGCTGCTCTGTCCCTCTGCCAGGAGCTACCATGCTTCCCAGATGGAGCAGGGGGAGGGCTTCCCTGGGCTTCAGCCACCATGAGTCGCTGCTGGCCCGTCTGTGCAAGCCTCTCTTTGCTCTCAGGTGAGATGATGGACCGTAAAGCCAAGCTGCCAAGATGCAGATGTCCAGGAGGACATCCAGAGGAGCAATGCGTTAGCCTGCAGCAGAGAGTGGCCCAGGCACATGAGAGTGTTGACATTTTAACCTCTTCCACTGCTGCCAGCAGCTTGTTTGCACAGGGATCAAAGGCTGAGGAATGAGTGTTTTGCAAAATGACACCCTCCCTTACTGAGCACTGATTTCCAGTGACCTCTCTATGATAAACGTACCAACCCATGAGATCTCTGTTGGCCTCTCCTTCCCTCTGGGATGCACCAGACCTGATCTCCCCATGTTACAGAACTGCCTTCTCCAAGTGATTTTTTCAGGAGTGGCGCCCCAAGACCCAGCAGGGCTGCCCGTGGCTTCCCTTTGGGCACCTTCAGGTGTGCAGCACAAAGCTCACTTGCTTTCCTAGCACAGTTTGGGTACCACGGGACAGAAGGGACCCTGGCTTGCACCAACAGTCGCATAGTGCAAATCTGGATAAATGCCTTTTGAATCCCGAGTCCTCCCCGTTGACTGCAATGGGTGTAAGGGTCACCTCCTCGACTCACGGGGCTAAGTACAATCTGCCCTATTCCTCCTGGAGAAAAAATAGACCAAGAAAGCATAGAGCAGCGCAGCTTTATTTCCATCTTTTGACCAGAAATGAAGCCCATATACAGTAGAGAAGAGAGTGATGTAACACAAGCCCCAAGTATGCGCTTGCATCCTGGAATTAATTGCCTTACACCCCTTGTTATTTATAGCCCTGATGCCATCCCCAGCAGCTCCACGCTGCGTGACTTGTGCTGCGCAAGTCGAGCGCGCTGCCTCCCGCCAGATCTGCAGCCCCGGCGGCAGCTGTGTTGTGTGTGCAGCTCACATGGCAACTGCACACAGCTGCCTGCCAAGGAAACCGGCCCCGCTCGCTCGCTCCCCCGGCCGCTTATTAAATGAAGGCAGAGAACAAAGCAGCGGGCAGGGAAGGAGACGCGTGGGGAGGATCGAGACCAGATTCCTTGGCTAGCGATGCCTACAGCCTCTGAAAGGAGCCTGGGGTTTGGTTTTGGGGGGGAAGGCTTCTGCCCTTGGGGCAAGGATGGTGGGATGGGGAGAGCCAGACAACTGGCTGACACAGGTTGGGAGGGGAAAAATGGTTCTTGGCATTGGTGAGAAAGCCACGTTAAATCACAGGCGATTTCCCTGCTCCGAGCCAGCTGGCTGCCTCCCCTGTGACCAGCAAAAGCAAAGCCCAGAGGGAGGGTGGGTGATGGGAGCAAGGAGGCACAGGGTCAGGAGGCACGAGGGTCTGGGGGAACTGGGTGTGAGCTCACTTGCTTTCACTCACTTGCTTCAGCTCACTTCCTCACGCCTGGGTGAAATCCAAGTTAGGGTCCCAACCAGTCTGGCATGTTTATGCCTTGAACCCACCACTGTGGCTGGGAGAGTCACCCATGCTGGTGGCACCAGCCAGCAAGTGCAAAGCATAGGGCAGGATATGGGTGGGCTGGGGCTCCGCACCAGCTCGAGACAGGATTTTACCCCTTCTCCAGGGGCTTTGTCTGCCACCTTTTGCATTTACTGGAAAACTTTTCTTTAAGCCTCTTAAATTTCTTTTAGGCAGGATTTCTAGCACGCCTCATACCTCCTGTATGAGCACACCTATGCTGGACAGCATGGCAACCCCTGGGGCTCTCCCAAGGCCCCGCACCCCAGAGATGTGAGCAGTGGTTGACAGGTGAGGGAAGAGCACCCAGCTGATCCCTCACCATGGTGATGCAATTCCCAGTGAGGCACGGCAGAGCCGTCACATCCTAAAGCTATTTTAACCCATTGTGCCCAGTGCCTGGGGCAAGGCTGCAGCTGCTCCCCGAGGAATTGGAGGCACTGACCTCCGGCACAGCCGCTTGTGTCTCTGTCAATGCCAAAGCCTGCAGCAGCCAGGTTCAGGAAGAGACAACCTGCAAGTGTCACCCGTCAGGAAACGTCAGTCCCCCGCAGTCTGTTAGGAAATGCTCATGACACAGTAATCAGATTCGTTTTATTAAAAAACTTGCAATAAAATTCCTTGGAATTCACCATCTTAACTTTTGAGAGTTGCAATATTTTACTAGTACATAATAACACAGTCTCACATATTTACATTATAATCCTCTATATAACAAAAATAGCCGTGTTGGACTACTGAATAATGCTTCCAAATATTAGCCTCAACCTTTCGGAACTTCCCCCAGCTGAGTCACTGTCCATGCTCTTTAGCATTTACAGTATATAACAAAGCAAGAAGGGATAAAAAACAAACAAACAGACAAAAAATATGTGTGTGTGCCTCATGATTTCAGGCAAATCCCTTTAAGATGGTAGTTCTCCGACTCCCATGTTTTTCAAGAGAGATAAAGTGCATTGTAGGGGAAGATGTACACATCATAAAATATCAGCAAAGACTTAAAGTAGATCTGCAATACTGTACAGAAAGTAATGCTAGAAAAAAAGGCTCGCTTCACAAACTGCTACTGCACTCTTTTGGCAGCAAGTCACAGGTAGCAGGGGGGAGCTGACTACAAGAAAAAGCATCGCTTATGCAAATGCCACTGTGTGATTTTGCCATGGTCTTTTGCTAGGTGTTTCACAAACCCAAGTGCAGCTGGCTGGAGAAAGGAACTCTTTCTTACAACACGGAGATGAAGGGTCGTTTTCCACAGTCAAAAGAAACACAGCGTGGTCAGCCTGCAGCCACCGACTGCTTTACAAACAGCCAAACCACCTCAGGCAAAACCAGGCTCCCGTCCGGAGGGAGCTGCAGTGCGAGTGTGACAAACCTGTCACCCCCAGCTCGCTGGGGCTGGCAGCCCTGTGGGGCAGGGGCAGAGCTCAAGGCCCCTCAGTAAACCCACTCTTGTTGTCCAGAGCAGGACTGATTGCCTTGGAGCACACTGGGACAGAGCATTGTCTCCAAACTGGAGATGATTTTGGTAAACTGTGCACTGATCCCTATGGTACTGATTTCATTCAGGATTTTTCTTCCCCTTTTAAAATGGGCATTTGCTGGTATGGCTCTGCAGCATGTGAGGGGAGACGTGGCTGGAAAAAGATTTGGAGCCATCACTGAAAACCAGGATACTTCTGCTCTGTTCATGAACTGTGTACACTGGGACGCCACATTTTTTTGGTTTGCTTATAAACTACTCTAAATAAAAATAATTCTCTTCTGGAAATGGATGGAATGTATATTTTGACAAGTACAAAACCATTTCAAATGTTCACTAAATACAAGGAACATCTCGCTATAAAAATAACAGACCCTCCCACCCACTGTCCCCTCTTTACATTTCTAATTATAAAATGGTACAGTCATTTCAGGTTCCTAACATGAAACAAGAAGGAAGGATGGTATCACGTACACATACAAAACATTTTGCTACCTGACATCTGAAATAACTGCATACATTCAGAGCAAACAAGCATCTTGATCTTGCTGTTGTTAATGCTACACAGGACACAGGACTGAAGAATCAAGAAATAAACAAGAAAGGGAAAATGTGATACTTTTATTTTCTTTCTTTTTTATCCCCCTCGTTCTCTCCAGAAAGAAATCACTTCCACTGATTCACAATTAAAATAACTGAGACAAGATTAATTTGGGATAACTTTTCAGTCAAAATCCAGTTCTTTCTTTCATCTTTCTTCTCGATTTCCCAGTTTGAAATACAGCTCCTTATCAGAAGCTTTTTTTCCTTGACAAAGAAGTGCCAAAGAAGAGAGAGAGCGCCGAGCGGGTTTCCAGCCCGGCGGGGGAAGCTGCGTGGCAGAGGACAGTCCCAGCCTGCAGCTGCCATCTGCTACACAAACAAATCCAGACTAAAAAGTCCATCTGGTGCTCCTCTTTCAGCTGTGAAACTATCAATTTGTTCAGGTAACAGCTTGGTAAAATAAAAGAAGTGCTTGTGTTGGATCAATTGTCCCTATTAAAAGAGTCGGTGAAAACACCACCTCCACCCTCCTTTCCCCTTGCCCCTGAAGCATTCACGACGTTGCTTTTCACCATTGCACTAACCAAGCTGACTCCTTTCTGTCCCACTGCCCACCCCATATATGCTCATCCGTTCTGCATCCATAGAACAACCAAGTCAATGCTCAGCATTCTTCAGGGAGGCAGCAATCCCGGCCAGCACTGGATACGAAGAAGCTCGCCTGGCCTCGATCTGCTGATACCCCTGGGGCTATCTTTAAGCTGCACTTAGGCTGGTTCCCTTTCCCCGTGCTGAACCAGAGCAGTCCAGCCTGCTACAGGAGACATGGGCAGCACAAAATGCAAGAGAATGAGTGGCACAGTGTTAGTTTGATCCCACCATCTCCTTTCCCGGCAGCAAAGGCTCACACCAGAGCAAATGCCCATGGAGAGGGCTGGGGGGAACAGGCTGGATTGATTTCTCTGCCACTTCAGTACTGCCAAATGGATGCATCCCAACAACAAGCCGAGCCCTCCCTCTTCTCTTTCAAGTCAGTGTATCCTGGCCTAGCAGAGTGGTAGCTTTGGTCCTACAACAAGGATCTACGGGAAATACAAATGGTTAAAAGAAGTCCATTATTGCTAAGGAATAGAAATCAATAAACAACTATTGGTTTTCTTGGTTTGCTCAGGCTATAAATTGCTATGCCTGGCTTATTTCAAACTCTATGCTTAGTCATGAGCTTTTCTACAGACAGAGATCATGAAGGAACAAGCCTCTTACAAACAAAGCCTGGGAGATTCCCAGCTGCCTGGGATCTGCGTAACCTCTGCCGTCACTTCAGGACAGAGCAATTGTCACTGCAAGGACTTGCAGGCCAGTGATTTATAGATAAAGCCTCGTGCCCCAGTCTTTGCCTTTTAATCACAGAAGCCTCACAAAGGGCTGTGGCATATATTCAAAGGAAAAAAACTTTAAGGCAAAACTCTGGAAAATCTGTATGATGACTGTACTCCAGGTTTAAATAGAGTGGGAAATAAAACACACTTTATGGAAGACCTGCAACTGTTGTACTGATGACTAAAAGTACATGGAAGTGTTAAGTGATCTGCAGATACCTGTCAGGGCAACGCTACCACGTGCAAAGGTTTTCTGAGCTAGACATTTGTCAACTGGACAAGCATTTCTTTTTATTTGGCAAGAGGAAGAAGAGAACGGGTTAACAGGTTTGACAACAAAGCCTCTGGATCACAGAATGCATATTCTTTGAGCATGATTAAATTCAGAGCTAGATCTGTTTCTGGTGCTTGGTTTCATTTTGCTAACAAAGTATTTATTTTGTTTTTAAATTGCCTCTATAAGGCCCTTTTCTTTAGTGCCACAAGCTCCCTCATATAAAAAGCTCTAAAAATGGCAGCTGCTTCTGTTTTCACTACAGTGCAGTTTCCAGGCATATCAATGTACTTTTATATGCATACATGGCAATTTAATTCCACAGAATGCTTAAAGAATGAACTGCAGTGCTATGTTTGTCCTGATCCTTGTTTGGAGGCTCTAAAGCACTCAGGAAAAAAAATAAATAATAATAAAAAAATCCTAAACTCTCAGCAGGTGCCAAATCCGTGTCCCCACCAGAATGGGATGGAAGAGATTCAGAGCTAGTGGTGCCTTGCACATCTGCATGCACACTTTAGGTCCTTTGTGAGTGCAAAACTCTGCCCATATAACCTTTTATGTGTCCTACCTGTTGAACAGACCTTTGAAAAAGCCATTTAGTGAAACCCCTGAGAACCAAAAGATACTCAGAGTGTGTGGTCTCTGTCTGTCCAAGTTTCATCCTGACTCCCAGCCTGGGTGAAGATGAGCCTCACTATGGCCAACACTTCTCCCACCTACCACTTGCTCATGGAAAAGAAAAGAGCCTCAGATGACAGGACAGGAAGAGCTCGGGGAGACACAAACCAGCTTAATGACACGAGCAGCTTTCTTGGAGAGCTGCAGCATCTTCTGCCTGCTGGCCTTGGACAGGAGGTGCCGCAGGTGAGCAGTCGAGGCGTGAGCCTGCAGAGTCATGTGCACGAGCACTTGTTCATCAGAGGGCACCAGAGGATTTTGGTTTTCCCTGGCTGCATGCTAAAGGCTGTTTTCTTCCCTGAGCAGGCAGTGCTGTGTCCCCAGCAGCTCAACCCCACATATTTAGTGCCGGTGCCCGAGCTCGGTGGGCAGCAGCACTGAGGACTCACACAGAGCTCAAGATGGGACTAATCCTGCCCCAGACTGCAAACAGGGAGGTTTAACTTGACCCTTCCTGTGAGGAAGCTTAGTGGAGAGACTCATGTAAGCAAAAATGCGCATGGGCACAGAGACCTGCAGAATTAAGGCTTTCATACGTGTTACATACATACGCCTGGGGCTCTTAATATTTATGAATCACCTCAAATTCCCAAGACATTTCACAGGTTATACATACAGAGAATACTGTCAACCAGGTCCTGCTACAGGAAAATGTTTCCACTTGACACAGAGGCTTAATTATGCTCATAGAAGACCTGTTGAAAATAATGCAATTTTGGTACAAGTCCAAAATTAGTCCTAAGTGCTTTTCTGAAGAAGGATGGAATAGAACATTTACCTAAGTGCTTTCCTAAGTTCTGGCTCCAGTGATGTGTAACCTGGCTTTGCACTCGTTATTGCTTAACAGTGCTCAGAGCTGTAGAACATCTGAGGACAGGGACAGAAAAACAACTTTCCTGAGCAAAACTGCAGGTAGACTTGGGGAAACAAAAGCAGAAAGACTCCCGACCCTTTTGAAAGGCTCCTCTTTTGAAAGGCCACAGTACAGTGATATGTAAAAATATGTCTCACCCAACCTAGAACCCTCCCTCTGCCAGGGGGCACCTGTGGTCCCCGAGGGATCACATCTAGCATAGATTACTTATGAAAAGAGCACACACAGTGTGATCCCTCCCTGAAATCCTTCACCAACTCCTAGAAATACGGGCAGGTTCTCAGCTGCCATCTGTGTGACACCCCTAAAGCACAGCTCCCTTTGTAGTGATTTTCCTGGGCAAAGGACCCAGTCCAGCACCAGCTGGGAGTTTCACCTCAGACCTCACCTGCTCTGCTGTGCTGTGGGTGACCCCGCTATGGCAACAGATAATTGGTCAATCTATCCATTGAGATTAACTTAATTAAGTTCATGAAATAAAACAAAGACTTTGCAACAGCTCCTCTGAAACTCAAACAGCATGGCCAGGAGGTTTTTGTCCGTGTGCTGGGCTGCAGTGGGCAGATATTAAAGGATCACTGACAACTTGGATGTCGTGTTCATGATGTTCCTGTGACCTGTAGCACCCAGGCACCAGCCCCAGAGAAGAAACTGTACCAGTGTGTGTACTTTCCATGGGGAGACCTGACTGTATAACCAGCTTCACTCTTTCCCCTGCAGTCATCTGAGATGAATTTCACTGCTGCGCAAAGAGCCAGTATTTTGTGCAAGCACCACTTATATCCCATTTCAGCATTATTTCCAGAGCTGAAGTGGCAGCTGATGCAGTATTTTGTGCAACAATCTCGTGCAGGGCTGAATTTCAGCACCAGTTCCCCTGGTGTTGTGGGCCTTTCCCATAGCAACAAGGAATAAAGACGACATTAAAGAATAAGGAAAATACAATTACAGAACCACAAATATTGGCAAGAGTGACCTAGCTGTGCCCTCTGGAACAACCTCTTAACTTTCTTTTTAAACCAAGCATATTGCCAGCAGCCTGCATCTCTTTAATTAAAAGTGATGTCCTTTCAAATGGCTTATAAAAATGTAACGGCACGTTTCCAGATGACGGGTTTGGAAGATGATTAGGCTGTGCTCCCTTGCCTCAAAGTTACCCTGTAGTTAAGGGAGCAAGAACACTAAAGAAAAAAAACACTAAAAAAAGCTATAAAATGAACTGGACCAAAAAAACACAAAATTTTTTTCCTTCTTCCTTTACTAAAGGAGCAATTGGCCAAAATTTTAGGGATAGTTCTAAATGCATTTGTTCCTAACAGATCTGACAAACAAAGTTTTGGCTGGAAGCTTGTTTCCACATCTAACGAGTAAGTCCACAAGGAGATTAAAGGCAGCAAGAACCTTAACAGTTGAATTTTGAGATGCTGCCATGACACCATCAAGTCAAAATGTTTGACCTCTCCATGAAATTTCAGTGTAAGATGAATTGCTGATTCTATGGACTTACTCAGGAGGCAGTAATGTGATTCAAATCATCTGACTGTCAACAGAAACCATTTACTCTTGTATAACAGTGAGCTAAAAATGCTTCTTCACAGTTGAGTATTTTGACTGAAAAATGAAATCGTCCACTGAACAAGTCACGCTAAGCTTGTCCCCAGGAAGGAGGATCTAAAGCATCATCACAGGTCATTATTATTTAGGTGGTTTGATTTATGTTTGTTCTGTTTATTTTCAATTCCCTTCCCCTCTACCCAAAATATTTTGGTATACTTATCCATACATGAATTGCAAGTCTTCCATTATGCTTTCCACAATGTTGACAGGGACTCTGGAAGGCAAGAACCACCTGAACTCTTGTGTTTGATAAGAAGGAGGCAAGAAACTGCCATCAAAACTAAGAAGTGAAATGCACTAAGAATAAAACCCCAAACAAATGAGGATGTAAACATTTCACCCAGATGCCTCCATCTGCCACCGACAGCATCATCTCCAGACCCTTTCTAAGAATATTCTTCTCATCCACATAATGTACAGCTGTTAACAAGCAACCTCTGGAAACCTCTCCAGACACTCCTTTAGCCTACTAGTCTGGTTTTGGTCTGTAGAGTTAAGAAAAGACATAATGTTATACCAGATCTTCCTTTCCAGCTATTGAACTGTGACTTGGAGGAAGGCCTTTGATGTACTGACAACTGCTAATAGCATAAAATACAGCCAAGTACTGCAAGGACAGAGTGAAGCTTTAAGCTTTGCTTTCTCTCCTTCATACTGTACGACACTTGCCTAGAACAGAGCTCTAAGCAAACCCCAACATAATGCAGTTTCAACTCAAATCTTAGCAATCTCTGTTAATTCAGAGCTCTCTTACAAACAAAGAACTTCAGAATATACCACTTCTGCAGTTCCTACTTAACGAAAGCAGGCTTCACATCAATGCTGGGTGCTGGTGCACCATCCTTCTCGAAGCCACGTGTACCTCGTGCAGAAACAACAAGGCAATGACAAATCCTGGAGTCAGATCATGAAGTGACCGTGAATGGGAATTCAGATTTCTGGATTGAACTCTTGAAAAAGCTGGGGTCAGTCAACAAAACAGAGTGTCCATCCATAACAAACTATAACCAACCAACCGAACGTAACAAACGTATGTCTTTACAAAACAAACCAAACAGAAAAACCCGAGTAGAAAACACTCCAAGCTGTCATTTCAGCTGCGTATGTATGAGCCACTGAGGAGTTACATGACTGCTCTCAAGCACGTGGGTAAACTGGAAGCGTTCATCTCCCCTTTGAACAAAGTGAATGTATGCAGACGATGAAACCGCATCCAGGCGGACACAACTGCTGCTATTGCTTTTTGTGACCATCTCAGAATGGAGTGTGCAGGAGTGACAGTGCTCTGGAGGCATGGGCATGACTGGTCCAAATCCTAGAAAGCTGGCTTGGTCCCTCCCTGTGACCCTCCCCTGTAGTTTAGTGTTGGATCTCTGTTTGGTTTTCAAGACTTCACCTCTTCGCAGTCTTGATCAGTGGAAAGCTCCACATCGGACAGTCCAACCTCCATTGCCATAATCAATGAAATATCTGAATCACTGCTGACTGCTGGCTCCTGTTCATCTGTGAGGGTAGAAAAGACAGGAAAAGTGCATTACGGTCACATCTTTACTATTTTTTCAGTTCTGCAGCTGCAACCCAGATGTTTCTTCACTACTGAGGTTATGCTTAGATTCCAAACTTCACTCTTACTTTGTCTCAAGCTTTTCAAAAATAGCAGAAAGTCATGAGAAATACAATGACAAATACCCCACATGGGAAGGACTTTCTTCTCCTCCTAATGCTCCCAGGGCTCTCCATCCAGGCCCTTCACCTCCACAACCTTCCTCCCACTGCCTGAGCACTTCCCTCCCCATCTCCTTTCACTTCCTCAGTGTGGCACTGCCCTCCCCTCCCCACACAGGCAGCAACTTCAGGGCAAAGTCACAGGCAAAGGGTGGAGTGACTCAGCCATCAAGAAGATGTTCCTAACAGGAAAAAAATCTGCCCAAACCCTCATCACGTGACAGAATCTCTGTTAGCAGAGACTTTTAAGAAGGTACAATGCTAATGTAATATGGGTGTCATTAGTTCTGCCCTAGGACTTGGGACCAGGCTACCTGCCTTCTCCGGTGCCTTCTCTCATTCTTCTCCAGTCTCTTTCCTTTCAACCTTCCCTCTGGTTTGAAGGTACCTTGATCCAGGCTGAAGGGATCTACCTTAATCCACCATGATCCCCAAAACACTAAGAGTCACATTACTGACTTTAGCCACACTACAACTCCCAACCAAACCACAAGCATAGCAGAAGTAACTTGTGTTTGTTAGTATGTGTGTGTGTTTAGCAGATAGAGCCAATGGATTTTAAAGGATGAAAACCTAATTCTACTCCAAGAACAATCAGAAGCAGCAAATACACTGGATCTTTGGGGGGGACCTTCAAAGGCGTAATAATCCCATAGGTGGCCGAGTTCCCGACAGAAAAAGTCATCGGCTCCTATTTTCCAATGGTTTAATTATGATGTTTATACTGTAACAATACAACGTATTTAAATCTGTGGCAGTTTTTCCTTTATATAATTTATTTTTCAGACAACAGAAGCAGGGCTTGATGGATGCTAAAAAGTCTGAAAGTTGAATATTTAAGAATTAGTAAATCAGAAACATTACAGCGGAGCAGGGAATATAATAACTCCTCACAGTTTAATTATTCACTTGAAGCTAAGTGAACACAATTAGTCTTCTCTCAAGAGGTGCATGATTTTTAAATCAGTTTTAGAGAAAAACATGTATTTACTTGTGCTGGGATTAGACTTCATGCTCTCCAGAGAAAGCCTGAGTGGGGGCTGCATTATTCAAACCGAAAGAGCTTTCCTTTACAACCTTCCCAATTTTCACCCTGGATTATTTTTATACTTTCTTGATTGCAAGATAAATAATTAATGCACACGACCTCTTTATATCTGTATATTTTTCTCCTATCGATACGACAGTAAACATTTCAAGGCATTGCTTCTGACTATAAGTGATTCCACTAGAGCCAGAGGAAGTACTTACGAACTGAATGGCATCCTCTGCAGCCTTCAGCGGGCTCCAGTGACATTAAACTATTAGGTGAGCTGCTAGATCCAAAAGTACCAAAGTGCATCACACACCTCCAAGTCCTAAAGCATCATCTGCAGTGGTAACAGCTGCCTGCACCAGAACCATCTGGTTCCAGACCACTGGATTGGTTATCATTCCTCTAGAACTAATGGGAATCTTAAAACCAATGAAAATGATGCTGTAAATGTTGACACAAGAGCAAGTTTCTCTTGTGTGACCAAGCTCGTGGGGCTTAGCTGTGTTTAGCAGCTGCTTGGAGCACTGTTGGAGGAAGGTGGTTTCCATATGAACTAGCCGTGCAGGGAAGAAGGAAGAAGGCTGAAGGGTGACAGCCACACACAGGCTGAAGAGGCCGGCGGAGCTGCCAGCACCAAATGTCAGAGCATCAAATGAGAAGCAGTTATGGGACTGAGATGTTATTTCAAGAATTGTTGTTTCTTCTAGGGTTGCACAGTAGAAAAAGATCTCAGGTGAGTTCAAGACAGAAGCAGATCTACAGCTCACATACCCACTCTCTGAACACCCGCTTTCCAAACTGGGAAACTGAAGATTTACATTAAAATTATTCAGATATACAATTATTCAGATTCTCTGATCTTAATCTTTCCAAAGTATGGGCTTTGTACTTTCTCTTTTTTGGGACTGAAATCCAAGTCAACAGGAACAATAAAAAAAGGCCATGGCCATGCCCTGACATTGCTTTTCCAGTGCTGCAAAAGTGCCTAGAAACGGGACCGTTCAACCTCCCTTGCCTGCTAACCATGCAGCTGTTCAAAACCCTGCAGCTCCAGCCTGCTGCCTCAGCAGAGTGGGGATTAAAACTCAGACATCCCCATCCTTCACACCTTCCCTTGCACTGGGATTGCTTTGGAAGACGTGGCCAACAGAGGGAAATGAATCCATTTCTCAGCATTATGTGCTTTGCTCCTGCAAACAGGAGTCCTGCTACGGACTCCAGCATGCACAGGATGAAACTCTGGGATGGTGGAGAAGTTACACCAGATAGGGATCAGCTGTAGGTAACTCACCATGGCTCCTCCACACAACACAGGCTTTCTAGACTGTGGTGGTTTGGTTGTGGTGGTTTCTTTTTTTTGGTCAGCTTTTGGTCAGTAGCATGAGCCAGCACAGTTAGTGACATTTGTTACAGGTAAGCAAACCTCAGCTGAACTGTAAGAGCCAGAAGCTTAGCCTGCATTTTGCATGCCTGGTTTTTAGACCCTATTTACAATGAGAGAGCTTATACAATCACACACCTTCTACGAAAGATGTCTGACTCACTGTTAAAACTTTAATCACCTTTTTGCAAGTTTTTTTTTTTTAAATGTGGTGTTTTTCTTAAAGCCCTGAAGTCAGGTGAGGATCTCAACTTCCACTGAAGATCTCAGCTTTCACTTAAAAATAAATGAATCTTAAGAAGCAAAGAAAAAAGAAATAATTAAAAAAAAACATATCCCTAATTTCTAGAGAGATTCTATGTTAGAATATCTGACTTGTGATTTCAGATGTTTGAGACTGTCTAACAACATATATTATTGTATTTCCACTGTGTTTTATAGCACTTCATGCCACAGGCAGAAAGCCTTTTGCTTAATGAAGCAAAAGGCACATCCCAAGCTGCTTTTCAGCCTGAGTGCTAGTGCCTACAGCAGGCAACTGTAGACCTCCCTGCCACATTCCTCTCATGTCAGCGAAACACAATACACCACAGCATGCTGCCTACTTCCAGACAGACTTTTTCCACTCCCTTTTATTCCCTGACACACATTCGTTTGAGAGGTGCAATAAACCAAACTCCACCTCTAGCCACTACTGCTTTGAATTTAACTGTGCTAGTGTGGGAAGAATATCACCACATGGATAGGGAGCTGCCCTCCCTAACAGTGGCACAGCCCTTCCTTGCTGCAAAGTTCATTAAGTGATGTTTATATTTGAGTAGAATTGTAATCAAAGAAGGATGAAAATAGCTAATTACTCTGGTGCTTTAAAAACAGTAAGACTGCACACTAGTAATAGGTATCTACTGCTGATGCTACTGCTACTACTCCGAGTAACTCTGTAGCTGTTGTACACTAATAAATATTCCAAAAGAAGAAGGTCAGATGGTGGGTTTCTAAGAATTTGATACTCTTCGCAAGAGTCTTGGGAGGAACCTAAGCATTCAAGAGGAGGTGCAGTTACAGAAACATTCATCTGCCATGCGTAGACACACATACAGGCACGGGCTCAAATCGAGAGAGACTTGCAGTGACCCACTCAAGGGTGAGGAACAAGCTGATGGAACTGTGGTGGGTTTTGCACACATGGAGACCTCACTCCTCTCACCACTGTGCTCCTCCCAAGGAAGCCACATCTAACTCTGATGTCCCCAAGCCAGGAGTAATGCCATAGGGCTCTCCTAAAATTGCTCCTGCTTGCCCCACAGGAGGAGATTTTCCTCAAGCTCATGGAGCTGGAAAAGCTACAGAAACCCATGACTGGGATAGAAGGTCCACAAGCAATTTGCATGCAGGAAATCATCAGGAGAGGAAGAATATACTAAAATGTCATACAGCAAAAGCTTATCCCCACTGGATGCATATAAGGTGTGTCAAAAATGCCAATTTTTTCCCTCCTCTGGACCTTCAGGTAGCTCTCTGCTATTACATACATTCGTGAGCAAGCAGAAAAGTATCGATTATTACATGCCAAATGAGAGCTGCCACTGAGTGTGTAATTCATCTACTGAAAGTGTAACTAAAGCCAGCAATCTCCTGTTCTTCTGGATTAAAAACAGGGGCCACAGCAGTAAACTATTCAGCTGGGAGTCAGCCTCGCTTCTCTCATTTATTATCAGCTCCCCGTGAACTAATTCAGCACACTCAGTCCTGCTCCACATGCAATTAAACCCTTGCACAGAGCTGTGCAGCTGCTAATGGTTTTTCTTCATCTTATGACACATAAAGGAATCAGAGGTAAGAAAAAGCTGCCACTGCACTACTGACTTAGGGGTAACCTGCTTGCCTAGCTCTAAGGTTAAGCATTTAGCACAAGAAACAAGTCTTGTTTTGTGCAGATCTGTTTTTGATGGTAGATGCCCAGCTTTGAGGAGAAATGAATTATTGTTGATTTCTTAATCTAATAAAGTGCTGTGAAAAATTTATCAGTTACCATCACATCCTTCTCTGGCAGAAATTGTACAGCTATCAACGGGACTTTGTCCAAAACCTTATTGTGATAATAGATATGCAGCAAAAATTGGACTTGATTTCACAATTCATTTCCCATTCTCACTACTGTGAACTACACCTTATTTCAGAACTCTTTCATTTTCTGAAGACAGCGCTAAGCCAAAACATGAAATCCCTGGTGACAGGCATGCTCTCAGACCTAGGCAAATATCTAAAATGTATGTGTTAGCATGAACCTTATTTCAGTCTGAGGCTCATGTCTACTAAACAAACATTGCCCCCAGTCAGATACTTCTAGAAGCATTTTGCTCTGGAAGAAACCAGAAATGTGACCATCTCCTGGAGCTCTGAGACCCTGACAAGAAAATATACCCAGGGTCGTTAGAGTCATTGACATAGGACCTTTACCAAAACCATTAGAGTTGATTGCTCCCTCCCATTGCAGCCTGGCCGTGGCATCACTTTGCTGCTCAGAGTCTAAGAGGAGGAGCGTGGCCCTGTGAAATTAATACCTCAAATGGCAACTCCTTCCACGACAGTACCAATCAGCTTACTTCATTACTAAGAGCCTCTTCTTTAAAAACATCAATGATTCTTAAAATTGTTCTCAAATTAATCATCCAGTACTTCTTATTGGATCGTTTTATAAGTCTTAAATTCCTTCCATATCATCTTGATAATCAGTCCATAGCTGTACTAACAAAACAACTGAAATAAAACACATGGGAAAAAATTGCCTATAAAATCTCTAATGTAAAAGAAGCAGTGGGAATATATTTGAGGAGAAAGGGTTATAAAAAAGCTGTTACTAATGCAGTCCTTTTACACACAGAGGCTAATAAAATGGATGAAGAAAATTGGCTGGCTACAACTGAGAGCAAAGTTCCAGGGAAATATTTTATTGCTGTTCCTTAGCATCAGAGAGAGAATTATCTGAGGAGCAAGGGGAAAAAGTACTTGAGCATGGTAACTGCTTTTGGAAGAAAAGGTTAGAGTCTTTTCCATAAGTAAGAAGCCAGAGCTCTGTGAATGTACTAATGACAGCGGGGCCTCATCCTGAGGATAAAACAGATGACATCTGAAACACTTTGCAAAGAACACCAGGAAGAACCAAATGCCATGGCCTGGCAAGACTCATTCAAGACATTTCAAAAATTTAACTGGATCAAACTCCTAAATAGTCACGTGACTTGATAGGTGGGCCTGGGTCTGACATAAAACACTAGCATCCCTCCTTGGAGTAAAAAGGCAACAAATTTTCTTCTTTTAATCTTACTGTAGGATGTGTAGTTCAAGAGAACATACAGCACCTCTTAATGGTGCCAAAACCACAGTTCCCTGTCTTTGAACATCCTGCAGCATGAAGGGGTAACATCATCATCATTCCAGACATGAGCTGCTGAGATAAGAGTCACAATTCTTCAAGGCACTCACTGATTCTGGGTGCCCAGTTAAGACAATGTAAACCTGATTTTTTCACTTACAGCATTAACCTGCACCCCAAGCCTGTCTTCCTCCAACTTCAGCTACAGCTGGAAGTACTCAGCACTTCTGGAAATCATATCCCAGTATCTCAAGTCAAGCATCAAAAAATGAAGGGGAAATTATTAGTAATGTAACCAATTTTCTGAAGCCTAAATTTGGAATGTATTGTACTTAAGCAATAAACTTTAAGATCAGTTACCTGAGAAGACATACTGTGTTTTGGCAAGGCCAAAGAAGTAATTTTCATAAACAGTGTAGGAAGTATCAGCTCCCAAATGCTCTCTCCAACAAAAAAGGGGAGAAAATGTCTGTTCAGATATGGACATAGGATATAAAACACATGGAGCAGATAGCAAACACGTTTGTAGGAATCTGATCAAAAGGGGAAGAACACATACCAGATGTTACTGCATGGAGACAGTTGGACCTGATTGATTGGAAAAGCAAAGCATTTATTTTTCATTTTATATCTATGTTTAATGAGCAACATACTAGCTCCTTAGGATTTTGCCCATGAATCAGAACCTAAGATCTTTGAAAATCACAGCACATATTAATACTGTTCAAGGAGTCAGCACTTTGGAGTTCTGTCTTCTCTCTCTGAGAGGCTGTCTGATGTTTTGGGAACTTTTGATCAGCTGTCTTCGTGGGGAGATGCCAACCCTCTCTCTGGTACAGTGAACATGTCTCTGCTAAGTATGACACAAAACCCACTAGTATTTTTGATTTCAGTATACTTCCCTCTTTCTCCTTACTCTTATGGATCATGCTCATCACATTCCTTCCCTACAAGCAGCAGAGAAACTCCTTCTGGGGCCTAGATACCAAAACATCCTTTTCTCTTTTGATTTTCCTTTCTCCCTACAAGCAAGTCCAAAAGCATCTGGTTCAATGTTCAGCCTGTTAGGAAGTCTATTTCAATCCTTCACCAAATTTACTCACAAAGGCCCAAAGGCTCTTAGGCCCAGACTGAACCAAAATCTCTATTATTGTGCAGTCCTTCACATGCAGGTTCTCTGATCATTTCTGTTATTACACAGAATCAACATTCTGGGGCTGGAAGGGACCTTGAAAGATCACTGAGTCCAACCCCCCTGCCAGAGCAGGATCACCTAGATCAGGTCACACAGGNTTTCAATGTTCAGCCTGTTAGAAAGTCTATTTCAACCCTTCACCAAATTCACTCACAAAGCAGTCTCTTAGGCCCAGACTGAACCAAAATCTCTATTATTGTGCAGTCCCGAGCACTGCTACAAATTCTTCACATGCAGGTTCTCTGATCATTTCTGTTATTACACAGAATCAACATTCTGGGGCTGGAAGGGACCTTGAAAGATCACTGAGTCCAACCCCCCTGCCAGAGCAGGATCACCTAGATCAGGTCACACAGGAACACGTCCAAGTGGGGTTTGAGTGTCTCCAGAGTAAGAAACTCCACAACCTCTCTGGGCAGTCTGGGCCAGGCTCTGTCACCCTCACCATGAAAAAGTTCCTCCTTCTGCTTACATGGAACCTCATACATTCCAGCTTGCACCCGTTGCCCCTTGTCCTGCCACTGGACATCACTGAGAAGAGCAGTTAATTTCTCTGTACGCAGGCCAAGATTCTGACTTGGCTGAAGTATAGTTCTGTGTACCAGCAGTGTGACAGAGCCAAGAAGTGGAAGTCCAACTCCTCTGACCTAGCTCAGCCTCCTGCCACCCACACAGGCTCAGGTCTGCTATTCCTTTGGTTGGCCAGGGAGTTGACTTAATTGGGAAAAACTACCTTGAAAACATTTTTTGCTGGCTGAGCAGCTGAAGAGGCTGGCCGGGTCACAAGGCAAGTACTGCAGAAAGCTTGAGGAATGATGCATACGGAAAGAGAGAAGACAGGAAGGGACCTTGTCCCTTGCATTCAATGCCTGCAAGCTGTCCTTGTGTTACTGTGATGTTATACACCTAAAATGTCAGATGTGGCACAGGGACTACTTCTTGACTTGGTTTTCTTAGCTGCTGTTAAATGTCCAGGGCTCCCTTGGTGTTACTGCAGAACAAACAGCATCAAGTGATAAAGTTAAAAATAAACATGCTTCATCAGGTTAATGGTGTGTAAGGGATAGTGCAGGGATTCTTTCAGGAGCCAAGGTGAGACGTGTGGAGAGACAGACACCCTTTGAGCAGCGAGCACAGGTCTTTAATCACACTGCCAGCCACTGGAACAACTGAAGGGGTAGCACCTACATGACAGAGAGAGGGGCACACTGTGTGTGCTAGCACGGGCTGTGTGCTGTACAGCTTACTGGCAGGCTTTTACATCCAAGAAGTATAATTACATAATTTGTGTGCATTTCAGTTTCCATGGGTTATGCTGGTGACTGCTATTGTGACTGAACTTCCTTATTTGTATTTGAAAAACCCGTGTCAGCAGTGTGCTCTGCTTCCTGCAAACCTGAAAGGAGAAGGAAATTACAGCCTGACCTAGACACATGATGCACTGGATTGAACGAGGGAGGGTGTAGTGGTAAAAGGAATTTCAGTTCTCTTCTGTTCTTAAGGAACATAAGGAAAAAACATCCTTTGACAGGGTGATTTAGAGATGTACTGGCTAACACCAAACAAATGCTTTGGAGCATTCACACTGGAGAGGTCTTGCAAGTGAGGTGTTTCCAAAACCTTTTCCTCTGGTCTGATTTTGCTGCAGAGCTGTGACCTCTCCTCGGGGGACTCCGTGGCAGAAGCAGCTGAACAAATACACCCGAGATCCCTCCTTTTCAGGACTGACTGATCATCCTGATCTCTGCCTGACAGCTTCAGCACAGCTGAATCCTGCAAAGGCACCCAGGACCATGGTCCTGTCCTGGGAAGTGAGAATGCCACCTCTGGCACTCAGGGGAACACAAGAAGGGGTGTTTGGTGCTTGGAAGACCAACTGACCAAGGGCACACAAGGCCTGGCTAGGCTCCTGGACGAGACCTCAGATGACTGCAGCTTTTCTTCAAGGATGTTAGAAGCTTCTCACTCCTACTTCAGCTCATGCACAAGATGGCTACTAGCCAGCAAAAATCTGCATGGGGGCAATTAATTCTGAGAACCTTACATGAAATGTAGGCTGCAGAAAGAAAGCAGAAACACTCCCCCTATTTCTGCCTAATCACTAGGAACTGCTTCTTCAGTAACAAGCACGCACAGAGCTGTAACAGAAAACACCAGCTTGCTTTCAAGACAACTCCTGTTAATTTTTGAATGAGGGGGTTGGGAAAGCTCAAGTTACTCTGGCTGAATTTGGCTGTCATGGCAGCATGGGCATGATTTTCAAATCTGTCTCTAAATACCTTTACTGCGTGAGCTCTCAAGAAACCTAGGTCCCTAGCAAAGCACAGTACTGATCAATCATATACTGAACCTTCAAGAGCAGTTGCAATGAATATCCCTGTGAAAATACATCACAAAAGTGCCTGTGCATGTATTAGATGATTTAATGAGAAAACACACAAGGAGGTGGCTGAAAAGCTCAACAGTGGTGGAATTACTCGAATAAATCCCTCTCTCTCACACGTGGTCCTGCCTTCCTTTCCAAAGCTGCTAACTGCACTCCACCTGAGGTGTCCAGGACACTTCCAGAATAAAGGGACCCAGCACAGCCTGGGCCTTTTGATTTTGTGCATGTTTCTTGGAACTCCTTCCTCGCCATGTGTGTTGGGGATGGTGATGCTTGGCTGAAATTTGATTCTATTAGAAATGTCCATAATACAAATTTCACTCAGGGATGTCTTTTCATTAGATTTGGAAAAAAAATAAATGCACACAGTAATGAAGGCAAAAGAGAAAAATCCCACAGTGGCAGTGGAAGAACCCATGAATTGGATATCATTTTTTTACTGCCAAAATAAAATCTTTAGCAGTGTAATGTTTACCTTAAGGGGAAAGCAGTCTTCCTTTTGATCCAGTGTAAGGAAACGACAAGCCTAAGAAAGGGCCCAGATCTACTGCAGCATCAGCTCAAACACCTGAAGCAGGGCACAGCTATGGGAGCACCATGTGTGCCACATTGGGGTAGGCAGATTGGTATGGCATTCAGTGGCCACCCATCCACACAGCTTCAGCATCCTCCACACTACCCAAGGGCTGCCCACAAACAACAGACATGTGCAGAGACCGTTGTGTCACACTGCTGTTTGGGGGGTTTTTCCCCTCTGACACCTTGCAGGGAAATCAGTGTCTGGCTTCCCACCAGCCACGTGTGGACTTGCAGGATTTGACCATTTCTAGCCTCCTGTCACATGCTCACACTCCTACAGGACTGTCAGGTACATGCCCACAAAAAAAAATGGCAGGCATTCGACCAAAGTACACTGCTTTGGTTGAAGATCAATTGTCACCAGTCCATAAAACCAGAGCATACATGACAGAAGCAGTACAACCACCCAGAGAAAAGATGTTCTTGGTCTGCACAGGTCTGGCTAACTTGATTTGAAGTGGACACCTTAATTATATACTTTGCCACAGGCCATGGCTTATCAGCTTACTGCAGTTCAAAAGATGAAGATTGATTTAGTGCAGTTCAGCTGCAAAAAAAATCTCTTGTAAGAAAACAAACCAAGCAAAATCATGGAGCCTCAACTGTACAGTGTCTCAGTGACTGTACAAAACCCGCTGTGTGGAAGCAAAGCATGTGCTTTTCAGTCTCACAAACTCCACATGTTGTTCTTGATGCTGTGGCATCGCCAACAGTACAATATTCTGCAGACAGATCTGATGCATGTACTGGAACACAGTAAGCACCTGAAGAGATGACCACAGCCCTATCCTACAGGTGTACTATTTCTGCTACATACATGAGCACACGAGCAAATTTTGCTGAATACACAAAGGGGACAGTTCAGGCACTTTTTATGTCTACCCAGAACATTTAAGAATTAATATAATGATCAACTAAATAAAATATGAACATCCAGTTTTCCACAGAGCAGAAACAAGTTCTGACATTTATACATGCATTAGCAGTGAGGAAAAATAATTGACAAGCTGAAGTGTCACCCCTTAATTTCATTAGAATTGCAGTAGGTTTGGGGTTTTTTAAAATAAATTCTAGATGCTTTCAAAGTCATGTATTCTACTAATCTGAATCTCCTTCCTATGGGCTTCTTGTAGCATTCAGACATGCCTCTTTTAAGACCCTAAGGATAATTATTCTGCAAAGGACCTTTCTTTAATATCCAGTTTTGCAGAATCTTTACATCAGGAAATTTTACCCTAATTGAAAGCAGTGTGCACTTCATTTCTAGTGCCCTATGTACAGATGCACTCCTGGTAGGTACCTCAGTCTCATCCTCCCTTGTGCACACAGAGAAAGGACAGGTCTGACCTTCACTGAGCCCTAGCAAACACTTAAGATGAGTCACTACTGACTGCTGGAGGTACCATAAATGTCTCCTATAAAATAAGTCACCTGAAATGCTTCACTGTTTTCAGATTTTTCATCTTCTCTGGAGTCTAAGTGATGATGTTGTTTTAAAACAATAGCAAGAAAGGGCAGATAGTGCAGAAACCACTCTTCAAAATAGCTTCTGCAGAACCATTTCTTTAACACATGGAGTATTTACTTAAAGAGGAAGCCTTAGGAGACTTGCACTGGAAGGGATGTCCTGGGTAGCTGAGTCTACTCTCCAGTATCGTAGTGCCTGCGTGATATAATCCCTTTCAGATTTGCTAGCAATTAGCATCATTCACTGTACAAGCTCCCCAGCTACTTAGATCATCTCTTTGCCAGTACAGAACCACAGCCAGATGTCAGTTAAAAGCTGTAATACCTGGTTTTCAAAAGAACCCTTCATGCAACAACCAACCCACAGAGATTTAATTTTTTTTTTACATCCTACGATGACAGATGAGTTCAGCTGCTAATGCTCCTTTCTCTTAAACCTCACAAGCCTATCAAACCTTGCAACATGTTTTACATTCCAGTGTAATTATGTAGTTTCTGCACAGGAATTATTCCAGCTCTGATCTTCCCTGCAGCCTACTCAATAGTTACACTATTGGTAACATTTTCTACCTATGGCTGTGGCCAGTTCTCTGACTGAGGAGCAAATCTGACCATAGCCACAACCAGAAACATCCCCAGCAAAATGTGAACTTTGTACTCCAGAGTTCCTAAAGCGAGAGCCTTCCATGGTCCACAGTCCATGTACCAAAAAGATCCCCGTGTGCCACTGGGCACTTTTAAGCAGAAGGTGCCTTGTGCCCGGCTGTGGGTTGGCATTTTGCACAGGGTCCAAAATGACTCAAACTGCTGCCAACATTTAAGGATTGGCAGGGGGATGTGACACTGTCAGCACTGGTACAGACTATAAATCTTGTATAACTGTCACTGAGTAGTAGCAGGAAAAGTAAAGTAGATCCACACGGCCAGAAACAGCCCAGATTCCAGCAGGAACATTCCCCAGGACTTCCTGTAAACTTAAGCAAAGAAGCTTGATTTAATCTGTGTATGCATAGCTTTTTCTTTTTATGAGAGATGTGACTCTTGTCATTGGTTTAGAAATCAGAAGTGGAAAAAAAAGCAGCAAACATAGGCTGTATCAAAACCTTTTCTTTTTAGAAAAGTAAAACCTCTTAAATGGCCTTTGGATCTCCTTTAGGTTGTTTTCACAGTTGGCTTAGAAGATTTAGTGCTATTTCTGATGTAACCAAAAGCATTCTGTAGGAAAGAAAAATAAGCACATTTAAAACTCATCACATCTCTGCGAAATGAGGATTACAATATGACTAGGAGGTAGACAGTGCCACTGTCTATTTGGAACAGAAATGTCCCAACTATTACTGTTTCTTGCAGCAGGGCTAGTGCACCAGATCAAATTCTAACCAGCTAGGCTGTGTATGTTAGTGCACATTCACAGAAAAACACGAGTACAGAAGAACAACCGAGAAAAGCATCCATGAAGAAAATCGGTCCTTTATCTCCTGTTATATTCATTTATCAAATTTTAAATCCCTTGATGCCACTCTCCTTTTAAGTGGAACATTTCTTTGACAACACTGCAATACCTCAACATTTTTTTCTTATTTTATTTTATTTTTTCCCCATTCCAAGATAAACATTGATCTGCCAGACCAGCCCTGCTACACTCAAGTCTTGTCTGCAACTCCATTTATACAAATGCATATGAAAAGAAAAAACAAAACCAACCCACCAGCCTTTACAAAAACTAAGACCAAACTAACAAGCATTCTGAGTTGGAGATTTTAAATGCATTTAATGTATCTCCTCTGATCCCATCTCCTCCCTGCCTGTCTCCCTTTCTGCCCCGTATGAATCTTTATGAAAAAGACCATTGCAGTTTTACTCGACCTGACTCCCTTGACCTGCAATGGGAAACCAACAGTTTTGTCTCTCCAGCCTAAAGCCAGAATGCAAGCATGCTCCCTCCCTATTTCACCAGCTGCTTTGGCTTTCCTTGCTCCTGGCTCACACAAGAAACATCACAGAAAAGTGAGTTACATTTACTCGCCTCCAAAACGCCAGATGTGAGAAAACCCAGAGAAAGGCAACTGGGACAGTGAGCAGCAAGGCTACCACTGAAGAGGGAACTTAATCTCACCTACAGGGCACCTCAGTCCTAGCACCCAGGGTGATGTCCAAGTGCTCTGGAAAGCCTGTGTCTGGCTGGTAGGAAGCCCAGCAGAAGCATCAACAGAAACTGGTCTTAGGCTATATAAATCCAGCATCATTTAGCATTTCCTCTCAAATAAGCTTGCAGTCACAAACTAGTTTCAAGTGAACAGCTTTTGGCATCAGAAAATCTCCTCTAAGCCATTGCTTTTATCACGGACTCTCGCTGAGAAAGGCCAAGACCAAGCCATCCATTTGCAGAGTTTCTTCTCAGACCAGTGGAGAGGAAAGGTCAATTTAAGTTTCAGCAAATCTCGGCTAGAATTTTACTAGAAAATATGTTCATTAGGTCACTTGAACACCACTACTACCAGCAAGAACTCTCTAACACTCCACAAGTGAAACTCAAAAAGGAACAGAGTAATTTAAAAAACATGTTTCTCTATATTAAAACATTTTGTCTCTGTTCCAATCTTTTCAGTGAATACAGACTCCTATTCCACCTTCAGTCCTGAGTGTTCCTTCTCTTCAGAAACGCAGAAGAAAGAGATACTACCCTATGCACCAATATGTACCTGGAAAAGAGACAGTATTAAAAGCTCTGAAGACCTGTAAACCAACCAGACAACTTCAAAAACTGTAAATGCCTTTGCTCTGGTTCATTATTATTTCCCTGTGGTAAAGTAGGAGTAAAAACTTGTGGTGGTAAGTTTGGTTTTAACCCCTTCTGCCTTTACTTTCCCATTCAAAGTCTTAACCCAACTCCTCTCATTGAAAAGTGGTAGTCCCCAGGCAGTTCCAGGAGGATATTTAGACCTCAGGAGCTTTTAGGAAAAATGAAAGATTAAAATATTCTTACATTATTCATCTAGTCTGGAAAGAGGGCTTTTTGAAGCTGCATATAAATTTACAGTAAATTTTCAGGGTTTATAAGGGAAGTGGACTTGCATCTTTCAGTCATAATCAGGCAAAAAAATCAAGTATTAATTAAAAAAAGAGACAGAAGGAATGAATTACTACAAACAAATGCAGTTGTTTCCACCCTGTGAAATATGCAGCCGCTACAGTAGCTTAACGAGGCTCTTTTGAGGGTGAACAACTGAAAATCCGATCTTTCTATCATAGCTTTTCTCCAAAGCTGCTTCCTTTGAAGCATATCTTTAGGCTGCAGGTGACCTAGCAGCTGGGAGCACACATTCCATCTCCCAGAGCAGGTTGGCAGAGGGTCATTTTTCTACAACCTCCTCTGAGACTATTTTGGTCTTGCAGACTGATAACTTTTCACGCACAGAGAGACACTTTGCTGGTGCCACCTCCTTCTCAGAAAGCAATGATAAAGAAGCAATAAAGTTGGGCAACGTCTCAGTCAAATTCAATATCCCCGGCACACGGGGGCAAAACCTGAAGCCAGGTTTGTTCTCTGCCCCTCACATACCACATCTGGTGGCTGTCTCCCAAAGAACTGTTGGCAGCTGAAAACACTGGTTATTTAACCACCTGCATGAGGAATGGGCAGCTTTTAAACCTCCTTTTTGTGACCTCCCTCCCCCAAGATGCTAAGATTTAATAAAGCTAAGTGCTTCTCATATTCTGACTTTGCCAGTGGTGAGTTTGTTCTATACATTTTCCATGTGTTTTTCCTGTAGGATTATGTTTTTTTCATTGTCTTACAGCATTATGCTACCTAGACAGTGGCAAATAAAGCAGCAATTCACCACAGAGACCTCCAGGTAAGTTGTTTTGCACATTAATATGTGTATTAACACAGGGTTTAATTAACACTGCAACAGAGAGTACGTTCTCGCCTACCCTCCGAGTGCCTCAGGTATGTTAACAACAGTTAAAAAGAAAAGAACAGTCAAAGGTATTGGCAGTTGCAAAACACAGTTATAATAAAAGGCCGAGATGGGTGGATATTCCATCCTGGGTCTCCTGGGCACTTTGGAAGGCAGATACTCATTAGTGCAATGCTGATGCTCCTGTGCACGGTGAATACAGCCCGAGTATATTCCTCAGGGTATCAGCTTTGTCACTCAGGTGCCAAAGATGGCATCTAGTTGAGTTAGAATATAACCATCTGAGCTCTCTTTTCAGCAACCCTAAATGTGAGGGGTTACCCACCTCTCCTGTCCCCTGCAAGGCTCTGAAGCAGGAGAAAATCCTCTCCTAACACTCCTACCAGTAGTTGGTTATTTCCCCTCAGATGCTGGGCTTGATCTGTCACCCACTTTTCTTTGGATCATTCATGTTTTCTTTAAACACCCATAAGCCAGTTTCTCCATCTGGCCTATCAGTTTCAAAGCATCAGTTTCAGACACTATCTTCATCTGAAATTGCCCACACCTTGAGCAATAAAGATATAAACCCATACTGAAGATTTAGTGAGAACTCTCACTTCTAGTGAAGGTGATCTGGTTACTGAGGTAATCCAAAAGGGTCCCCAAAGCACTCTAATTTCTGCTGGAGCTGGAGGTAGGTAACAGAAGAAAGAGTTGTTTCAAAAACACACTAGAACTTGACTGCTATTTTATGAGCAAATACCAATGATTATTTCTTTTTTATCCAAGCTGAAATTGTAACTACTAGAGACTGTTCATGGAAACCTAAGCTGTTGCCCCTATAAGAATATGCCGAAAACTTAAAAGCAGAGAAGTTTTAGATGGTTCTTGCAGGCAAAACACCTGCAAGACTATTTATGTCATACAAAAAACTTCAAGCAGGTACATACACACACACCTCTTACACTTAATCTGCTTCTTGTGCTTTCTGAGAAACAGAAACTGCTGGGAAGAACACAAGGAGGACAGCCAGATGGCTTCCATGTGCAAACGATTCTCGTGCACATTCAAAGCCTAGATGAATAAGGAGAACAATGTATGGAAGCAGTACATCAGAAGAGCTTTTGCCTGGCTTCCTTCTGTCATTTGAGTTACTTTCACAGTGGTCATGACATGATGGGAGCACTAAGGCAAACGTTCGATGCAACCAGAACAAAATACACAGAAGCAGGAGCAAGGGTGACTGCTGCAGAAATAACACTATTTTCTGTGACTGCCTCCTCTGCCTCAGCCTCGTGCTTTTACTCTCCCATTGGCACAGCTGCTTTTTACTGTCT
>VWZY01003041.1:229151-293724 GCA_013399075.1 Chloroceryle aenea
TTTTTTTAACCTCTATATTTATTTAATTTGGCTGCTTGCCATTATCTGTTCTTACCTGTGGATTTTTCAGAAGTGGGCCCATCCATGACTACCTGGGTATGTAGTGACTGGTACCCCTGGTCGGGGTCTCTGGGGTCTGTGTGCTGCAGGCAAGCATCACTTTTGCATTGCTTATCTTTCTGAAATAATGGCAGCAAGCAGCAGCACTGACCCTGGAACCCTGCCTTTCTCTGACTGCCTGGCTAGAGAGCTGTTGCTCAGTCTTACTTCTTAATTCTTCCTTTCAGGTGCTGATCCAAGCTGGATCCTCGGGTCTCCAGTTTGTCTTTATTCCTGAATTTGTCAGGAATGCCTGACAATCACAGGAGCACATTGTATCTTCAACAGCATTTGCTGGTAATTTCAGTGGAGGCTTTTGTGTAAAAACTGATGAGAATAAAAACTCCACAGACATTAGAGATGTGACAATGAGCCCTAAATAATCAAGCAGATTGTATGCAAGATGCTGAACATCTCTCGCGAGGCAAGGCTTTCGTTCTCAAGCATAAATCAAAGAGATCAGCTAGTACTAAGTCATCTGGTCTCTCCGCAGTTCAGATTTGTATTTTACTCTACACTGTTTGTCCACGTCCCTTTCCAAGCCTCCTTGCTCTGTTTTATCTAGCTCTCTGCTTAAGACAGTGAAGTATAAGCTATGTTATCACTGATCCCAGTCCTTAGATTCCCTTTCTCCCTGCACGCATGCAATGCACATCCAGAGCAACTGGGAATGATCCAAGGACGTGCCTGTGTGCCATCACAGTTTGTACGATGGCACTTCTCCTCACTGAGTTTCACTGCCATAGAGAATAAATCTCCTATGTCTCTCATATTCACTGACCATTAATAAAAGGCCTGTATACTCAGATATGAGCACTCAAATCAGATCTGAAACTTCATGCTTGTTTTGCCTATTTGTTTATCCTGAGCTCTGGGCAAAACAGACAGCTGTGCAGGGTCTAGTTGTGCTGAGAGAGAGCACTTGCTTTTGGCAACAGTGGCAGTTGTTGGAGCTGGCTTATGCGTCCCTCTCTTGTGCTCCACGTTTCTTTCCTCCTGTTACACTGGCACAACAACTTCTGGATCAGGGAACTGATCCAAATGAAAATAATGAAACAATTAAACAACACCACAAACCAGGCAGAAATTGGTTAGCTTCTGGATTAGGCTGACAAGGCAGCTGCACAACAGGAGGGCAATAGGGAGGCAGAAACAAGTGGCCTGGGACAGAGAGGCAAGTTGGTAACTGCTACAGCATTTATATGTAGAGATGGACTTAAAAATGGAGCTTCTGCTACTGAAGGAGAACGTTTTCTTCTAAATCTCTCCCTAGGGTCAATTATTAAGCAAGGTTCTTAAGATCTGTAGCCTTTTTGGCACCATAGGTTAGGCCAGGCTACCATGTGTACCTACTGTGAGTGTCCCCCCCACAGCTCAGTGTGTCTGCAGGGAAGAGGAGAGATTTGGGAGCTGATGGCTTCATCTTTGCTCTGTATACAATCGTACAGTAGATATGAAAAAGAACAAACAAACAAAACATAAATCATCCTTTAAATTTGCTCCTTGCTTCACAGCATTTCTGTACATCCCTTTTAGCAGTTTGCTCTACAGAAACACTTTGTATTTCACATCTTGACAGACAGCAAGGAAGAGCAGTTTTGTAACAGGAAAATTACACTGTCCATTCACAAAGCCTGGCAGGAGTCTGCTAGGTGTGTGTAATAATCCACAGCACACTTTTAGTGCCAGTTAGGTTTCACTTGGCGACTCCTGCAAACCACTGCTGGCCTTCCAAACCACCAATGCTATGCTGGCACTGGTGTGAGTCTCAAAACCAGCCTAGGAACTCAGCTCACTGGAATTTTCAGTCCATGATAATGATTCAGTGCAACATCTGCACAGGCTTTTAATAGAGCCACCAGGACTTATGTCATACTCCAGGCACATGGGACCCAATCTGTTCAATCTTTAACTAGGTCCCATCAGGATTCTGTCTCCAGGACAGTGTTACAGGCTAATGCAAGTGTTAATAACTTTCTGTGTTAACTGCTGCCAAGGGAGTTTTTCCACTTTTTCCTCCCCCTTTACATTCTGCCTAAAAAAGCCCCTGTTAATAGCGAGGGGGAACAGACAAGTGGTTACAAGACAACAGTGGATCAGATTCTTCTCATGCACTTTTTTCCACTTCCAAAGGCTGATTATTCTTCACAAAGACATTTTAGACACCCAGAGATCAAAATAATTACCTGAGAAGTTATATTAATAGCTTTAATGAAGAGCTATCAAAGAGACTTGGAAGTGTCCTAACAGTCATGATGAGCTGGGTTTTATGGAAAGAACAAAATGAGAGGCAGAAAAGGAACTTCTGGTACTCTCCAGGCTGCCCACACTGCTGTACAGCCCACCAAACTCGGTGGACTTTGCAGGAGGCAGGAGATACCACCCTGGGGGAGAGTTTGTGGCTTTTTATACTAAAACTCCTGCCTATGTTTGTAGCAGAATTATTTACAGGTCTTCCTGCAACTACAGAGACAGTGCTGATGGGATTTCTGAGGCCTTATGCAGTGTGATGAGACATCTCACTGAAAAGCTTATAAAAGCCTGTCTGAATTGAAAAACTAGAGGTATTTACCACCAGAGAGCAACAACTCAGGCAGTGCACATTTATCTACTGCAGCAATTAGCAAGTGCCGCAGGGCTGAGGGAGATAAATGATCATGGATGCTATAAAAGATGAAAAAAATTACCAAGTACTTTTTCCCCTGCAAGTGTCACCATACAACCTTTATAATATCCAGATGATACTTTCTCAGTGAACTACTTTCTTAATAATATCATTCAAGCCCAGCTGAGCCCAACCCAGAGAATTTTGCAATGTCCTCCTCAAACCCCAAATCCATCTCCCCCTCCTCCAAAGCTGGTGTAGTTCAGATCTTAGCCAAGTCCAGCTCATACATCATCTGTTGAGCAGGAATTTCCACCTGCACTGTAATTTCCAAAGATGTTAGCATTTTGCACAACTCACTGCTGAAAACTAGGCAACATGGGTTGCTATGATGCATTATTGTGGAAAAAGATCCTTGGCTTATCTTCTTTCATACCCTCTGGAGAGCTGAAAAGTAATAAGTAATAAGGTCAAAGCAAGAAACTCAGCTAAGATGAACTCAAGTATTTCACTCAGTTTTTTCACCTTCCTCCCTTCTTCTTTCTTTTTTTCCCCAACTCCAGTTTTTCAATTTTTTTCCATCCATCCATTTCCAGCAACTGATTACAGAAGTATCCCACTACAAGACACTATACGGGGATCCTGAACAAAAGCCCACCACAGAGAGCCAGCAGCCACTGAGACTAAATATCGAACAGACTTTGGACTGTAGATAATGCCAGAGGGACCCGATGAAGGCTTGGATCTTGGCAAACTCTAGCTGAGAGAAACTGCTGGTCCATTTGTAAATACTCAGTGCAAGTAGACAGGCGATGCTTGGTTTAGCAAGGAAGCCCAGGGATGGGCCTCCAGATGAAGTCCCATCCAGATGTTCACAGTACACTACGTCGCCCAGGGTCCCATGGAAGACATTATCTATTCAGGAGCACGGCGAGAAAAAGGGAGGGTGAGAAGAGGAAATGTCTGCTGTGCACACACAGAGAAATAAAAAGAAAAGCACTGGCCAAGTTCCAGAAATGAAAATCTGGCCCCACTGAAGTAGGTGGGAGCTTTGCCACCAGATTTCAATGGAGACGGAATTTCAACCACTGTTCAATGTGAACAGTACTCTGGAAATATCCTCCCTCCAGACACACTGTGGGAGCTCTTCTGGCTCTGAACATTCACTGGAAACGCAGAAAGGGAAATTAAACCCCAAACAAGACAACAATACCAGAATGATTAATCAACAACAACGATAAAAAGGATGCAAGAAGGATTAAGCAAAAAGTACTGCAGAAGTGAGTGGGAAGAAGGCAGCAAGTCCTTTACCTCCTGGACCACTGAACTTTGCCAGGAATAGGAAGGGATGCAAGGACTCGTGGTGCTGGGCACAGGGTGCCACGGCAAGACTGCACCGGAGGCAGGTTGCACAGATTCAGGAACAAGAGGAAGAAAAACATCTAGCCTGGATTCAGCCTCTGGAGTATGCTGCTGTCACCAGGGCTCTACAGAGCAGCCAGAACCTGGCAACTTCAGCAAAGATTCCTGGGAGCGATCGGCGTCATCCCTGACCAACTCCCAGGCAGGCTACTGGACGGCAAGGGAGCGCTCAGCAAGCTCTGCCGTTGTGCAACTGTGAGGATTCTGGAAATGAGAAATGCAATGCCTGGATACAATAAACACACCCAGTGCCTGTAAAGCCCCATCTATATGACAGCTCTGACCTAGTTATTTAGCCTACAGTCGTCCTCTGGTTTAGTTAGTGTTGGGTTTCAAACCACAACTATACAGTGGTTCTGGATGTTCCTCTTTCACTGGCTTATGAGTTTGGCTGCTGAAGATGCTAAGTTGTGCCTTTCAGAAGTGCTGGAACACCACAAATCCACATAAAGCCCTTGGAAGGACAAATCCCCACCACTGCCAGAACTCAGCCCCTAACTCCCAAGCAAAGACCTCTTCTTTGCTGCTACAAGAAAGGACCAAATTGTTCTGTTTCTTGAGTTGCACCACTTTGGATGTAGTGATGACAGCACATAAACTTGCACACCTACTAACACTCAAGTATTGTATTCCACTTTGAGATGGGAAATCCAGAGCAAGCTTCATGTCTACCTATCAGTGATGGGTGAGTGACAGCAGGAATAATCCTTTTCACAGTACTTCCCCAGACCACATGTCCGGCCTCTTTGGGTGATGGAGAACTGAAGCTTCATGGTTTGCTGCCTCATGACCCACGTGCCTGGACAGAGCACACACATCTTGGTGTGAGTTCCTTGTCCATGGGCTCTGCTATCAGCTCTCAGGACTTCCCAGTGTTAGCACTTATTGCCCAGAGTTAATAAAGGTAAGAGTGAGGAAACCAGAAGGCACCAAGGCAAAATAAAGCATCACTGCAGGTTTTGCAGCACTCTGTTGGCTCCTAGCAAGCTTGTCACCCAGCTACTTGGCTGGCCACTTGGAAAATAAAGAACAAATGTCTTTGGACTGAAACTGATCCTGCTGCAGACTCTGGAAACAAAACTGGAGGGGAAGAGAGTGGCTGGAGAGTTACTGAGCTCTTGTGCTCCCTGGCTGCCTCAACACTATTGTTACCCCGATGACAAACCAGAACTGCTGCTCGGTGTGCCAAGATCCTGGGATGAAAAGCACAGGCTACCCCTAGTGCTGGGCTGTGCACCAGGCTGCCAGCTCTCCTCTGCATGTGCCATGCAGCTGTGGGTGTAAAGGGCACACCACAGCCCTCCTTCCAACTTCAACAGAAGACCCTGTAAAGAACAGCAGGGTGAGGATAATTACCTGCCAGAAGAGCTACTCACTTCAGGAGCATTAAGAGGGTACAGCTGAGACCAGCATCTAGCCCAGACTTCGTGGTACCCTGAAGCAAAACCTTTCCTTCATGGCTTAAATCAGCCTCTAATGCATTTAAAAACAATTACTGGAAGGAACAAAACAACATCTTGTTTTTGCTCTTGCCAGCACTCAAGAAGGCTTAAGAAAGTTGTGTGCCACCAGCTGACAGGCTGGCCATGGATGACAGCCAGGCCTATAACCTTGCTGCTTACCTCAGGACTTAGACCATGACACCACCAAACCTGAAACCAGTACCTATTTCACAAAGGGAGAACTTAAAAGTCCACTTCTGGGTCACTAGTAGCTAAGGTCACAAGTTCAGCATTTCCAGAAGTCATTTTCACTACCATGACAGTGGCTACAATATGAGGGAAAATCTGATTAAGTGTCTCCGTGGAATAAGCAGGCTAATGCAGAATCATTTTGGTCTAGTCCCCTCATCTCTCTCCTTTTATACATCATATTAATTACTTGACTTCTTTTTCATGTCCAGGCCCACAGCAGTACCCACAAATATTTGAATAGATACAATTTTTCCAGGAGCTATGCTGACTCCATAAGGAAATTGAAATTTTATCATATTTTTCTACCTCCAACTCTATCTGATGATTTTCTACCGTAGTCTTGTCAATATTAATACACCAACTGGTATCAACCAGCTATGTATTTTCTACTGATCTGCTATTTTACCTGAAAATGAGGATCTGAGAGTAGCACAATCCTCACTCAAAACAGCTGACAACATTCTTTTTAAACTGTCAGATTTTTAACAAAGAGCATCATTTTTAGGAAGGGAGATGAGTGCAGACATTCTGAGAGTTACTGCTTCAGATGGTGCCCCTTAAACAAGTGAAAACTAAACCCATTGGAAACATCCAAAATTATCTTTTTTTTTTGGTGGTTGTTGTTTTGTACAAACTGGCAGCATCATTTCACTACAGCCAGCTTTTCAAGCACACACACTCTGACCATCAATCCTTCTGAAATGAGAAACTCAAATATGAATAAATAACCAGACAAGCTTCAGCTGATGTTAAGAAGATAAAGGAACAGCAAAACCAGAATTCAGCATTCTTTTTTTCCTTGCCCAAAGGCAGTGATTGCTCCCTTCACTTTTTATTTTGTGATATGCAGGGAAGAATAACTTCCACATAGCAACATGTACCCTGGTGAGGAATGGGCAGAGCAAAGGACAGGCACCAGTCTGCTTCACAAAGCAGGCAGGCAATACACAGTGGGTTAGCAGGGTGAAGGGGATCACTCATCAGAGACACTATCTGAAGATGACTGTAGGTTTGCATCGCTTTGTGTTGACTGGAACAGGTTGTGCTGCCCATGCAGAGGACTCCAGCTAGAGCTGGCTATTCAACACACCGACAGGCCCACAGGCTGGGAGTGTTTGCAGTACAACAGAATGACATGATATTTAAATCTACTTACCCCATAGATTTTGGCTGTGCTTGAGGTAAAGCTCCAGTGAAAAAGCCCTCAGAGCCTCCCCATCTCCCGCACTAGAGATCGGTTTGGGATTCGGGTTTCTAAACATTTATTTCAGTGCAAATTCTGCCAGAAAGAGGAACTTACTGCTTGTTGTGAAGTTGCCCTCCCCGACCTGGGGAAAGGAGTCTACGTCCTGGACGACCTGTAGCACTCCCACAGTCCGCGCCGGGGGATCCAGGGCGACGGAGCTCTCGTTCACCGTTATGTCGCTGGCTCCCGTTATCTGGTTGGTTGGTGGCCCTCCTATGGATGCTTCCAAGTCTGGAGGTATATCATCCATGCAATCTGCATTTGGCTAATGGGAAGAAAAAAAAGGAAATCGAGCTTTTACCTGATAAAAAGATTTCATTTACTTTTTTTTAGGCTTTTTCGTTTTCTTTCAGCGCTGAAAATGGCAACATATAATGAATGAACATGCACGGTTTGTTTACATGCATTTAGAACTTCTTAACTCAATCTGTTGTGAGAGAAACCCAAAGGATGCATTGTAAATATTCTGTATTAAACCGTGTCACCTACAATCTCTAAATATTCTTATTTATACTGCTTAAAGGGTTTAGGATAGTGCACATTAAAAAAGCAACTCGCTTATTTATATGGTCTGCTCAACACAGGCAGAGGGCTGAGTCAGGTTACAAATGTAAACAGAGATAGTAGCTGAAGGGAAATGATTAGCTCATCCCCAAATACACATTTTATAGAGCCAGTATCAGAGCTTTCGGGAACAGGAATTCGAGGGAACTGCCTGTGGGCGCATCTATGTGTGGGGTGGAAAGACAGAAGCTAAAGCTGTTTATAAGACAAGGTTTTTTAACATCAAAAGCTCTTTTCCTTTGCTAATGCTATGTTTCCTACAAAATAAAATCATGGGGAAAGAAACAAAGCAATAATGTGTATTTGAAGGGTAATATTTGATCCATTGTCTTTCTTGTCAGATAGTTCAAGGATGGAACTCACTTCTGAGGAATTTTGACACTTCTCTCTTGCAGTCACACAGTGAACACACCAGCACATGCAGAATGAGCCAAACTCCTCAAGCCAAGGGAAGCACTGGAGGGGGGGTTGTGCTGCCCATTTCTGGACAGTGTCCTTAAGCATCAAGTGCCTGTTCATGAAGAGCACTGAGACTTCAAGTGGGCACTGGGTGGAACAGATGATCATTTGTCCAAGGACACTATATCCCAAACTAGGTTCTACCCTTGATTTCTCAGCCCAATGCTCCTATTCATACAGCAGTGATTTCTGTGATGTTCCCCATAAATACTGGAAACAAACATTATCAGTAAAAAAGCTCTTTTTCCTCTAGAAGGAATCAAATTCTTGCACCATTTGCCCATAGAACCAGGATCAGTTCTCACCAAGGCACAGAGAAAAATTGTTTGCATAATTATTTCAGGAACTTGGTTTCGTAAGCAGAGATGGGGCTTAAGCTGCTTGACTGGAAATCCAGCATCTGGGTGGCTAAAGTCAGAGGAGACCTACTCTGCTCTGTGAATCTGATTTTTGCTATGCTTAGTTGTCTCACTTGCTAAGACATTTCTGAAAATCTCACTACCTGCCTATGTCCAACAGCAGCCACCTGGAAACACAGCAAAACATGATACAGCAAAGCCTTAACCAGAGGCTCAGCTTTAAGCACACGAGTAATCCCTTTGAACTCAGGTGTCGAAGGCTCCCATATGCTTACGGTTTTTTGCAGAACCAGGAACTCAGCAAGTTTTGTCTTTTCCCATACATTCCCTGTCTGATTGCTGCCACTTCATAAAACTTCCCTCACAAACATGCCCAATGAAAAAGGCAGGCGTTTTAAACAATCCTCAGGTGACTTGTATCCACAAACTGAAGTCTGGGATAAAAAATGTCATTGTCTGGCTTCAGTCTAATCCACATGCAGCAAAAGCTCCTCAGAACTGAGATAAAGGCACATTCAGCTATACTAGGTTTTAAAGAAACTTCCTGAACCTGTACTTTTTAAAGTGAAATACCAATCATTTATCTGTAGGGCTTGGTTCTGAAATTATTCCTTAGACATATCTCTCTTTCACCCTTAGCTGTTTTTAAGATATGCTTTCAGACTTTGATTTTAAAGTTAAAATTGGCTTTGATGGCAATGTATCTTAAAGAAAACAAAAGCACATTTTTTTCTTTTCTACTCGAAGAGAAATTATTTCAGGTTTTTTTTCAGGGGATCAGTTGTCTGTCCTTTGCTCTGATTCCAGTTATTCCTCGAACGGGCCTTTAGCACTAACTTTTCTAAACAGAAGATTATAATTGAAAGCCAAGCCAAACATTAAAGATTCAAAAATATCATTGCTCACTATAACTCGTCCTTTTACTCCTGAATCATTTCTGTTAAAAAAAAATAGCCCAAACTATGCAGCATACTATAAAACTAATGATATGAAATACTGACCCCAAAAAACCCCCAAACCATTATGGCTTCTGCTGTCAGAGTGACCCAGATACATTTGCTAAGTTTAATTATATTGGTTTCACTCATTCCCTGCATGGAAGTGCTTTAAGGGTGCAATTCCACTCAAGTCAAGGGAAGGCTTTGTATTGACTTCTGAGGGCTTGGCTAAGGCTCTTAGGGAATAGCTTCAAGTCATCCAATCTGCTGCCAAAAATGCAGCTGTCTGCATATCCAGCAGATATTTGCAGAAAAGGGGGAGAAGCAAAGGGAAACTATTTTATGTGATGTGATCGTCCTGATAGCAACGGAGCTCTTTGAAAGTGAAAGACACTTGCACTGATAGTTCATTTCAGAAAGAGGTACAGACTGAGCTGAATCCACCAGGAAAGAGACAGTGGAAAAGGTTATGCTGACTGTTTGCTGACAGACAGTTAGCTAATAAAGCTCTGGAGCTGCAGAGAGGCACGGTGAAAGGCAGAGATGCTGGAGTGCTCAGCTACTGTGAAAATGAGTGCAGTCGTTTTGCTGCCTCACAGCAGTCTGGGGAATCTGGTTTTAGGGGAGATAATATTTGAAGTCTCCGTTACAAAGTAAATGGAGAGTTCAGATGTGAACTGAATTGAAGCAGTTGGCTATTTGGGCTTTAACCAAACATTTTCTGGAAGACTCGGAGTCTTCCTGCTAAATGAAGCACAACATATCCACAGTCACACAAGCCAGCCCTTTAATAACAACCATAGGACAAAAATGTAGCTGGCAGGAAAAAAACCCAACATATTAGGCCTGTCTATGGTAAGATTTCCTCATTCCCCCCATTGTAAAAGCCTGCAAAAGGATTTTGGCAAATTAGTGCTCAAGTCTCCCATCAAAGACTGCTGCCTGCCTAAGGCTGCTTTTCTGTGCGTGGAAATTTCAGCTAAGATGGCTCAGCAAGACTCAAGAATGTGATTAGGGAATGGCATTTTGCTTTATCCGCTCTACAGAAGTGTTTGCCACCTCTCACTGAGAAGCCCTAGAGCTTTACAGCTTCTTCCAGGGAAATGTCCTTTCCCACAACAGCCTGCTGACATCTGGCTCTTACAAGACTCTGAAAATACCAGCTCATGTGTGCTGATCAACTGGTGGCTTATTTGGCACTGACAACTACACTCTCCAAAGAGAGCAGGGCTTTGCATGGTGCCTGCAGGCTCATGGTGGCACTAGAAAGCAGCCCACGGGACTGATGCCCACACCAGGCTGCCCTCAGCTGGTACCAGGCAGCGAGAAGGATGAGGATGAACAATTTCTGTGCTGGTGGAGAGTGGGTCCTGTGAGCTGAGCAAGGGGCACGAGCAGGAACACCAGGGCAGGAGCTCTAAAGCATAAAGATTGGGCAGGAATGTTTACTTGGAGGAAAAGCAGCAACGTGTATGAGTAGGAGAGGGAGAGGCAGAAGTTGAGGCATATTTTAGAAAGAGAAATCAGAGAAAACAGAGGAAGAGGAGCAACTGATAGCAGTATAGGAATTTTTAACCCCCAAACTACCAGATGCTTTTAGACTTCCACTTCCTTTGCTGTCAGCCAGAGGAACACCTGGACAGGAATACCATCTGCTCCCAGTTCTGATGGACAACAGCTCCTACTCTAAGACACCTTGAGGAGTAAGGCTCTAGAATGCAGCTCTCCCTTCCTGAACCTAACCCTGCAGGTAGGAGCCAGTATGCTTCCCCCAAACAGTGGAACGAGCTGTGTCCAGTTTGTTGTGTTGGAACAACCTCAGGAAATTTTAACAGAAATTCACACAATAAAATCCTCCAAGCCAACTTTGCTAGTGGAACATTAACATCCAGGCACTTGAATTTTAGCATGAAGACAGACCAGCACTAAGGCCAATCCCACAATCTTCATGTGACCCAGTTGTTTATGCTGGTTACAGCAGTATCTTTAATTACGTGCCCAGAACAATTATTTCCACAGAAGCTCCATGTGGAAAGCTCTCAGTGAGGGGAGCAGGACGGCTCCTCTTTCTGCTGCACGAGACAGGGAGCTGTGAGAAAAGATGGCTGAGGGGACTGCATGGTGCTTTGAGTAATTCCTGGCAATCAGGTTGCACATCTGCCACTACAGAGCTGTTCATATGTAGTAAAACCCATCATGTAAACCAAAATCTTTACACATGGCCTCTGTGCATGTCTTCCCTTCCTCTTGATGCATCCAGCCTCAGATAGCCTGGGGACACGGTCAGGGAAGTCAGTGAGGGCTGTATTTGGGTTGTCAATACAACAGTACTAAACTCTCTGAAGAGACTTTAACATCTCACTGCAGGTCTCCAAAAAGTGGAGGTCTGATTTGTCTATATCCCCCGATTATGAAGCTGGCTGACAACATGTTAATGAAACGCTTGGACAAAACCAGGAATGGACCAGGGTGAAAGCAGAAATCACATGGTCCTGGATGGTGCAGAAGAAACCCATGAAACAATGTACTGGGTATGGAGAAGAGGTGTCAAAATGCTGGGTGACTGCTCATTGACAGGCCTGTGAACCAAGAGACGTGGAGCCTGGGGAAAAAATTCTCTATTTAAGCCTCGGTGCAGAGATGCTGAATGGCAGAGCCAGCCTTCATCCTGGGCTTTCCTGAAATCTCAAACACTGATTTAACAGTTGTATCATCTTTTCATAGTCTAAAGATAGTATATATGCTTAGGAGAAAAAGTAGCCCAACTGTAACAACTTGTTACCCTAACTGCAATGCTCTACTTCATTTTTCCTATTGTATGTTTTTAGCTTGCATTGGGTTGATTAAAATATCTACCTACTTCAGTAAAAACACTTCATCACTTGCTGTGGAACCTCTTCTGCAGCAACCTGCTCGGCTTCCTAGCCTCCATGAAAATCAACTCTTTGGGAATGGCTGCATCAGCTCCCCTACTATGCTCACATGAGCTATTTTGCTTTATATAGCTCTCTCCTATGTGAGCTGGCATGTCCCCATGGGTAACTGGGGAGGGTATTTACAGCACCTGTTAATGCATCCACTTCAGTATTGAACTTCACTATCACGTGGCAACCTCGCACAGTGTGAGAAGGTGACTCACTTCTTCCTGCTGAAGCCCCTGCTCGCTGTGATAGCTGTGCTTAGGAAACTGTATGGCAGCCAGGACGTGCACTCTCCAAAGGTAAACATGCAACCTAAAAAGATCAATTGCTTTGGCAGCTTCTAACCACATCTGAATGTTCCCAATAACTAAAGAGCGTAACAATTTCTTGTATGTCATGTGGTCTGCCCCATGCTTAGTTACTAGGAGAAATGCTCCCCACTTGGAATCAGAAGTACAGAGCTTGCTGCAGATAGACTTCCAAGAGAAGTCTAACAGAGAAAAGGGTTTGGCTCTCCAGAATGGACAATTAGCTGACCTTGACTAGTACTTCAGATCTTCTGCTTTGAGATCTGAACTGAGAGCCTGATTAAAAAAATAGATCCAGTCCTGATCTAAAAACACAAACACAAGCTACGTGGAAGAATCTGTAAATCCACCAAAACACCAGTAAACAACCCTCTGCTCCACAAAGCAGGAAACCACAGACACACAGATCCCAACACCCGATCAACGCCCACCCCCCCCCTTCCTCACTACCAACAGTGGGCTGCAGGAGAGAGGCAGAATGAGACATCTCAGCTTGTACATCCCTTAACAAATCAGTGAATAAATCAATAGCATGGCAAGAGTAGGATGGGACCAGACAGGCAAAGGGCTGGGGATACACCCAAGCAGCCGGCGTTACCCTCCTGCCCCACCTCTGTCTGCTGTGCTTACCGGGATCCCAAGAGCTTTGAGAATGTTCATTTTACACATCGGGCAGGTACGATGGTCTAGCAGCCAAGGGTCTACACAGGACTTGTGGAAAAGATGCCTGCAATGAAAACCAGGACATTTTAATTCAAATCTTCCACAGCACAATTTACCACTTAGTATCAGGCTCTTCTGAATTCGTGAGAGTACTTCAAATGATGTGGTTTGTGACCTCTGCAAGGACTGCAGAACTAAATCCTATGCTCACAAGACTACAGTGATGCCTGTTGCATCTTAAGCACATGTACACGTTGTTGCTCAGATGAGTTTGGAAAAGAAGACAAGTAATTTGGAAATTAGGACAAATACACAAAATGCCATCAGCAAAACCCATGTTCTTTAAATGTTAAAGGCTGTCAGTAAACCAAAAAAATTCGTTGGTAAAAGTCACATTAGAATTTAACTTGATTACACACAATTTAAATGTGCATCCTAAAAAATACCAGAGCCTGAATGGGTTCAGACATAAGGAAATAATGTGAATTAAAAAAACCCAACCCTACTTTTCATTTAAATGGAAAAATACAGGATGATGCTTTTTTAAAATACTCTCCTGAGTTTCCTGCCCTTTAGAAGTTTCCCATCAAGAGTCAGCACCTAAACAATCCCATTCCTCAGTCTGAACTGGCCACTAAGCAGCTCCCCGAGTCCTCTGGCTGATGGAGGCCACTTTTCTTAGACATTATCCAGGTGGAGGAACTGAAAGTTTCCTGTCTAGATTTGCCTGCCACAAACTCAGACTGAATATAGAGATATTTAATGCATGTACCTGACTGACAGACTGTACTATTTTTTGTGAGTATATTCTATTCCTCTGTTGTTATGGAGAACAAATGTTATAAAACACAGGAATGTGGGGCTTGGGATTTAAGAAACACTGTTGAATATGCCAAGTAGAGGAGTCGGGGCTCAGCCCCATTCCTGAAAAAAAACCAGGAGGAAAGTTTCCTACCATGCACACAGCCTCAGAAATTACACTGGCACGTAGGAAACTGAAAATTGACTTGCTTGCCTAAAGTTTTTGTTAAGCAATTAACTGAATAGAATAGTTCAGTTGGAAGGGACCCTTGTCCAACTGCCTAACATAACTTAGCAGTATCAACAATAACTGAGACCAAACTGAACGAGTGGATTTATTCTGAAACACAAAGCTCCAAAAGGCACAAACTCTGACTAATTTCCTTGTTTTGAAACACCATATAGATCAGCTCGACAGTTCTAAGGCTTGCAACAAGTGTCCCACATACTTGGCAGAGCCTGAAAGTCACGTTTCAGTCTGCTCAGACTTGCACCCTTGGGCCTTCCCCAGCCTGCGTGTCCCCAGCCTGCGTGTCCCCGGGCATCGCTCGCGCAGCGCGGCCGCACAAACCCACCAGCTCACCGCCTGCGGACGCGGGAGCAGGGCACGTAGCAGCTCCCATGAGGAAATGCAATCTCTGAGATAGCCAGCACCACTTAATGCATCAAAATCATGTGAAATATTGAAAGTGGTACGTGTTCAGCTGAATGGGATGGCTGCTGCCGTGTCTGGAGGCCTCTCTCACACAAGATACTCAGGGCTTTTCAACCTGAGGTGCACTCTCACCAATATTGATTTGCAACCCTGGCTCTTACTGGTACAGCCCCCATACTAGCTGGCTGGCTTACTACCTGGCTTCAGTCTTAAAGAACACTAGAAATTCAAAGCCCAAACTGTGTGCAATCTCAGAATCTTATTCTTTTCACTGTGATGTCTTTTCTCACTACTAGAAGTAGTATTTCCTTGGTGAAACAAAGCTACATTGCGAGTTACCACGTTCCCCTACTTGGTCTGACTTCACACAGCTATGGGCAAGGGCAAATCTGTTCTTGGAAGTTGAACCTAGTCTAATTATACCAGTTGGCAGCAGTACCAAACTTTGTCAAACCTCATCTGATCCTGTATGCCAATGTGATTAACACAAATCAAGCAGTGTTATACTTGAAGTTTAAACCACTGCCTTACTAAGGTAAGAATTTACTTCTTTACTGGGTAAAAACACAATGCACCAAATTTTTGTTTCTGTTCTGCATAACTCTTCCTTTCTTTCATCTCAGGAGGGACATATTTAGCACATCATCTGAGGAACATTCTCAACAGGTGAAGGCATAAAGATACAATCCTCTGGGATGTGTAATTTTGCATTTCATAGTCTAACCAACAGAAGTGGTTTAAGTGATTTGGAACACTTCCCTGCCATGGTGAGCTAATTCACACATGGTACTGCAGGTCAATATCTTATTTTTCAACTATTTGAAATAACTACAAAATTTTTGATAGCACTTGTTGTCTTTAATTTTGTGCTCAGATTTATAAACAAGTATTTTTAACTGTAAACATCTGAAGCACATTCATGCCAAAATCATCAGTACATTTACAAAATCTGAAATATTTATTGTTCTCTTTAAAAAACAAAGGAAATTTCCCAAATCTGTTCCAGATAAAAAAAAAAAAACCCAAACAGCTTCTATCAAGCCATTTTACTACAGACTAGAAAGTCTCCTTTGGTTTTCAAGTTTAAGCTTTGCAAGCCTCAGTCAAGCTGTGGTTCACATTACAGCATTTCATAATGTTTGTTAATCACCAAATGCTTGGAACTTCAAAACCTGAAGCTTAGCGCTCCTAAAGTTGGCTTCAAAAACTAATATTCTAAAAGAAATCATCCCAATGCCAAGTAATTTAAATACATGACAGATCATGTCACTTTTCACTTCTCAATACTGAATTAGCACAGTGTATTATGGCTCTATTAATTTCTGATGTAATATGTACAACAGAAAGAACTTGATTATTTGTCAGAAATATACAGAAAGATGGAATGGTATTGAAAATCAGATAAAGATTTGCATCTTCAGTTTCTGTACCACTTGATATAATTAGGACACTCCTAATACCTCTTTCTGAATGTGTAAACATTCGTGCAGAGGAGGGAGGCAGTGGGGTGTGAAGGCTTGGATTTGAAAGTTTATTTTATTCATTATTAGCTACAGCACTACGTATGTGCCTATGACTTTCAACAAATGACAATTGTTTTGATGTCCTGATAAGTTTATCATTCAAATTCAGGCAAAATAAGGCTCAGCACACAGTAAGATGAGAGCACAACTGCAATATTTCACTGTCACGGGGTAAGACAAGGATGTAAAAAGGCAACCTGCAACAAAAATCCCGCTCCCTCTGCAGCTCTGACTGATGCAAGTTTTACAAGGAAGGAGAGGGATGAGTTCCAAAGTTAAGACCCATATAGGGACAGAGGAAGAGAGATGTTTCAAGCATGGGTTCAGGACATGGCTTTGACAATCCAAGTCAGAGCTAGAAAAAAACAAAATATGCTTTTTGGTTTTTTTGTTCCTGTTGTGTGCAACCACATGCATTGCAAAACCAAGTGCATTTGGATGGGTTGAAAAGTTTCTCAAAAGAGTTGTAATTGATTAGTTGAGAGGGAGGGAGGCAAGAGATGTTGTAACAATCTTCATACAAAACAAAGGCTTCCATAAGGAGAAAGGAAACAACTGTTCTTCACCTCTCCCAGGGATAAGAGCCACAATGCTGTGTTCAAACAGCAGCAAGTGAGATCCAGGTTGCACAACAGGAAAAGCTTCACCACGGACAGGGGAACAAAGCACAGCAATAAATTATCAGGGGAATTTGCAGAATCTTCATCCCAGGAGACTGCAGAGTGTGTTGGAAAAAACTCCCAAGAACAACATGTGCATGGCCAGTGCCTATGTGCTGTTCCAGGGGTGGTGGCCTCCTGGGATCCCTCCTGCACTTTTCTGAGACTGGATGTGGCTGTGTAAAGCTCACGGAGCACAAAGAATGAAAAAGAGCCTCAAAATCCCAGAGCATACCATTTACTATTATTTAAATAGCACTTTGTATTTTTTTTACTCTTGTTGGAAATGTTATTTCAATTTTCTTTAAAGCTGCAATTTTAATCACACAAGAAAACAAATTAACTTTATGCTCAGCCCCAAATTCTAATAATTTGATTGTTGTAAAACTGTAGTAATGCTTTCAGCTTGCCAACAATTTTGAGAAGCCTTTTTCCCAGGTTAAAGGAAATTGTTCTCCTCCCACCTTCTACTCCTAGTCACAGCTTTCCAAGTGGCACACAAACAAATGTACCAGTCATGTAATTTTTCTCCCAGGTAATATGTAAGCTATGAGAAAAGGAAGCAAAAGCAGAAGGAGAGGTCCATCCCCAGGGACCCCTGGATCAGACATAGGGCTGAAGCAGAGGACTGAGAAGGGTTTGGTGAGAGACTGAGAAGATCTGGAGCAGCTAACAAGGTTTGGGCTTCTGGGGGTTCATGTACAGTATTATGTTTATTTCTGAGGAAGGAAGGACAAAACAAGAGGATGAGGAGGGTGAGAGGAAGAAACCAAAGGGAAGAATGTGTGTGATTAAATACTTTTTACAGGAAGCTAATAAAAAAAGAAAGGAGGAGCGAAGCTGTCTCTGAAATCACAGTAGATCATGGAGTGAAAGTTCAGGGGAAGGGACCGAGCTGGAATGGGGTCAGAAAGTGCATTGATTGGTGACAGAAATGAAACAACCAAAAAAAGAGCTCACGAAGAGCTCAGCAGAGCTGAGGCTGAAAGAACTCTCTTGCCTCTCTGTAGAATTGTACTAAAGTTAGCAAAAGTTCAGTAAAAGGCACACACTGGGAGCAGCAGCACCAGCAACTTCTCCAAAGCCAAAGCAGAAAAGATGAAGGTGTTTTGAAGCTAGAGATGGAGGAGCAAGCAGAGGAACAAGGGCTGTGAGAAGAGATGTTACTCTGGGAACAATGAACTCGGTTCCATTTGATGTTATGTCAGTGCCCTCAAAGATCACTTCAGCGATGTTTGCTGCCATTAAACACACAACCAGCTGCAAGCCAACACTCTTCTTTTTGTTGTTGTTAATCAAGTGTCATTACTTATTTAATACATTTTGTAGCACAAAGTTAATTAATACAGTCAGTTGTGGGAGCTGGCTACAGAGGACGGAGAGGAAGAAGCAGAAGTTAACTGGAATTCTCCTCCCAGCTCTCCAGAGTGGGCTATGGACCAGCTGGCTCTGGGAAACAGTGTAAATCCAAGTCAGCGTGGCTCTATATGACTTGAGAGCAGTGTTTTTCCCAGTACCACGCGCAGTACAAGGCAGCACCTTTCATGACAAGCATTTCCTGGTTGGGAAGTCCAAACCCATGCAAATGTGTAAAATAACTGCCCTCAAAATCTGCGAAGCAGGAAAGCCAGGGCTTGTGAAGGAGCTGCTTGAGAAAGAGCTTTGGAGTTTTTATAGTTCAAAACTGCTGAGGCTCAAAGAGTGAGTATTTTACAAGAGTTCTGCTGCTGCTGCCCTTTCAGCATGAGTCATTTTCTAGGCAACCTTTTAATTCAGCCAAGAACTGAGCATCACCTGTTAACTATGTGTTTCCTATTCACTCTGCTTGACTCAACGCAGTGGATGACACAGTCTGACCGGAACCTCGCTGAATTATGAGGCAAGACACAAGTGAAAGCTAAGGCTCAGGCATATTTTCTGCTGTTGTGTAACTGCCTCCAAAAAAACTGCCTGTTTCTATCATGTACAATTTCCAGTTTTATTATGCTTCTGTGAAAACAGGCTTAATGTCAAACCAAGGTTCATATTTTTCTGGTTATTTCTCCTTTTTCTGTATTTCTGTTTCACAGAGGGATGTGTTTGTGTCTGTTCATAGCAAAAGAGTTCACATGCAATTTGTCATTGTGGGGGATTTATGGTAGGTCAAATTTATGATTAATCTGTTGCTTTTTTGTTTGCCATTTAGTGATGGAAGTAAACAGATTTAATGAGTCACATGAATGAACAGAAACCGACAGCTTGTAACATTCAAATATCTACTAGGGAACAACATAGCAGGAAAAGAAACAAATATTTCAGTTTCTCAAGCCAGTGAACATGTCTGCAGGAGAAGAAAGAAACCCTAATAAAAATAAATAAATAAATCTCTGCTCTGTATGTACAGCACTTGAGATTCCTGTTTCTAGGGAAATCAAAGCCATGCTCTTGCTGTCATAGGGGAACCGCTTCTCCTAGGAAATTTCCTAAGAATTTGCTTTCCTTAGAGAAATCCTACATTACCTAAGACATCTGAGATGACAATACCATGGCACAGAGAGAGGAGTACAGCTGTTACAGGTAGCAAGAGGCTGTGCTCCTAAGTCTCATCCCTGTGGTGTGCTGAGCAGGGCCCGTTCACACGAGGGGAAGAAAAGAGAACAAGCTCAAAAGCTCTTCTTGTCACCTCCATGTCCAACATGCCTGAGAACATTTTGAAGGCAGCAATAGATAATGTGGTCCTTGTCACAACCCCTTTGTGCTTTACTGTTTCTACTCAGCACATAGGGCTGGGGTTTTACTTTGACAGAAGTCACCACTTTCTCAGAGTCTGGACGTGGCAAAAGAAGTAGCTCCAGAGGGAGCAGGAGCCTGCTCTATCCCTGACTGCTCTGCCCTCGGCTCACCTCGAAGTCAGAGGCAAATTCTTCTCATGTGCTTATTCTAGACTGATATAAAATCAGTGAGGAAAACAGAAGACTCAAAACCTTGAGCTGAAGACTTTGTCTAGGTCCTCATTGGACAAAATTTCTGACGATGATTCTAAACTCAGGCTCACACCTAAATGTATGACACTTCCACTTCAAGTTGAATAAAGAGCCATTTCAGGTATCTTTACCAACAGATTTTGAATAAATCTAAATGAAAACTCACCCTTTCCTTCCCAAGCTCTCAGGTAATCTTAGCAGCTTGATACTGCAAGAACAAAGCCTGAAGTCCTTCAGTGACAGAGAGACTATCAGAGCTAAATCGCCTTCAACTTACCTGCAAGGCAAAATTCTGACAACATCATTCGGCTTGTAGCCTTCAATACAAACAGCACAGTTATCAAAGTCTGGCTCAGTTTCCTACAGGGAAGAGAACATTCATCACTTTCATTTTTTTGCCTTTGTCAGCTAATCTCTTCATACAAGAGTCTATGTCACAACGCAGAATAGTCACTGATGCATGCTGCAAACCCAGTAATGCATTTTAAAACAAGTCAGATTTCCCAACGCACTTCCAGCTGGAAACCTGCCCTGGGAAGCATGCAGATTTAGTTAGCATATTTTAACTTTCACGATTTTCTTCATCCTCACAGAATCACCTTCTCTCCCCACTCCATCCACAAATTGCTTACTAGCATTCCTCCCCCGCCTGAAGGACAAATAATAGCTAAATAAGCAATTGCCCTTTCTGCTCTGCCTCATTGTCCCAGTGGTCTGAAGGCATCCTCAGCACAGAGTTTCATTTGGTAATGAGCAATTTGAAAAATTACCTTATCACCTTTCCTGATTGTTCTGACTTGTAGCTTGCTGATTGCTTTCTTTGCAGCATCTCCAAGCCGGCGCTGTAACACAAAATTTGCTCTTAAGCAAAAATTATCTCAGAAATCATCACCTTTTCTCCCTAGGCTTCTTAATAATGTGAAGTGGCTGAACTTGAAAAAGGACAGTGATGTTTATATTTAAGCAGATAAGGTCAATGCTACTGTTATCCACAGTAAGGGCACAGCAGGTATTCTAGGCTTGCTGGTAACGGGCTAGTAAGCAGAGTGAACACCAGAATTAAGATTCAGAAGATCTTTCTTACATTGTTCCAGAACTAGCTCATGATCTTCAGCAAGATGTAAAGTGCTGACAGTGAGCCATTCATTTGTTAACCACAAAACAGATGAATAACCTTCCTTTCTCTCTTCCTGCAGTAAAGAGTTGCCTACTTTATAGGAGCAATGCAAGGTATAAAAATGAGGTAAGAGCACCTGCAGTTTCTTACAGGTGAAGCCCTCTGTAGTCCTGCAGTCACATCCTACCTATACATAACCATTTGTTTGTTCTTTGCCTTTTCATCTTCCCCTCCAGTGGACCATGAATTGCTTACCACATGATGTTTCTGACTGTTCTCCCATATTTCCAAAACACTGTTACTGTGCTGGCATGGTCAGAGCCACTCAGGATTAAACTACCTAATGACAGCCTGATGTAAACCACCCTGTTCTCAAACACAGAAGATGGAGATGCCTGCCTCTTGCAGGAGGCTGAGAACATTATGGGGCAGTTCATACAGCCACCAGTGAGCAAAGCTACTTCTGTAGCCTGTGCTGTTGAGCTTGTGTCTGTATCAGTTCTCCAAGGACTTATCTGCTTCACTTGTGCTAACCCAGCAATGAAGCAATCTGGAGCCAGACTCACAGGCTGGAAAGGTCTTTGAGAGATCTTGCACTCCCATCCCTTGCTCAAGGCTGGGTCAACTTCAAAGTCAGAGTTGAGTCCAGTCAAGTTTTGACTATCTCCAGGAAGGGAGATTTCACAACCTCTCCAGATTAATTGTTCCAGTATTTAACCACTTTTTTTTTTTTTTTCCTAAATGTATGTATGGAATTTCCCTTGTAATTTCTGACCACTACCCCTGTCCTTTCTCTGAGCACTTCTGAGAAAGTGATTCTGCCTCCTCTCCAAGCTGCTGAAGGCTGAGAAGCAGAGCCTTTCCTCCTCCTCTGCTCCCCTCCTGGCTTAGCAAGCCGAGCTCCCCCCACCTCTCCTTAGATGCCATGTGCTTTTGTCCCCAGACCACACTGGTGACTCTCCTCTGGGCTCTCTCCAGTTTTTTCCATGCCTTTCTTGCACAGTTCCATGCAGCAACACCTACTCTGATGGCTCCTTGTCAGTTTAACAGTTCATGATACCCTGCAGTGCAGTTTGCCTCCAGCAAATGCCTCAAACCCTTCCCTTCATCTCCCCTTCCCTTCCATATTTCCAGACATGTGCTGTTAGACAGGAGGGAGACTTAGGAGCTTTGGTGACTCAGGAGACATTCAACTTTTCGGGCTGGGAACGCTGCCTGTGCCGGAGTTCAGAGAGGCCTTTCAGCAGGAAGGGTTTCCAGCTGGAGGGAGGGGGGAGAGCGAGAAGCTGGAAACGGAGAGAAGCTGGAGGTAGTTTTTAAATTGAGACTAAATCACCAGAGAGATATGATTAATAAATTACTACTTCGTTCTTCAGATTCAATTAAAATCACTGAATTAGACAGTAAACTTACTGGCAGAATGCAAGCGACACTGAAAGCAGAAAGCAATTTCAGATGTGGCTAAAGAGGTGAAAATGATCTTGGCTATCATGAGAGATTTACATGTGAGCTTTCCAGCATAACTAATTATTACACAGGAGTAGTCACACAGTATCTTTTCCGTGGTACATTTTCCTCAGCCTCCTTTAAATAAAGGCATCAGAGGAGAGCTGGAAGCATTTCTTGCCAGATATTTGTTTCCTTAATGTAAATCAAAGCCTAACTGATAACATACAGCAAAAGAGCCATTATGTTCTGCATCAGGAATTGCTTCTGATGCCTTTTTAACATTATTATTACTTAAACTAATGAAATGTCTCAGTTCTTTTTTTGCACGTTCTTCAAGGGGAAAGGACAAGATTAAAGACTCATGTACATCTTTGATCTGCTTGTTTTTGTATTTGCTTTCTCTCATCTAACCTAAGTAGAGAAGTTCACGCCTTACATGTAAATGAGAGTAATTTAGTTGTTGAAAGAACAAGAGTATTTTGGAGTAAAGTCATACTTTCAAAGAAATCTTCCATTTGAATGAAAGGCGTGCTATCACTAACCAATGATTTCCCCTAAAAGATAAGAGGCATTACAATAGTTTAAAGGTTTAAAGTGGGGCTTAGAGATTTACGGTCATAAATCTCATAATCTCATTAGCGTGGCTGCAACATTCAGTACTGGACTGGAAGGAGTTAAGCACATCAGATGCAGTGGTCTTGTGGAGATGGTGATACTAGTTAAAAAGAAAGGACAGTAGCATGACAAACATCACTTGTCTGTTTCTGAGGCAGCAAATGACCACAGATGCTGTGGAAATCTCACAGAGCCCAGTCAGTTTCAAAATGACTTTCCAGAAAACTTCTTAACATGAAAACAGTGAGAAGAAATGACCCAGAAAAAATATGGTCAACAGGTCTGGCAGTTAAATAACATCTCTTCAGCACCTTCCAATCCCACATCTCACAGGTGACCAAAAGAGAACTCTACTATTACTGGTGAAATATGAAATGTGACACTGACAGTGCTGGCTTTTGTTGTTGTGGGGTTTTTTTATGCTCATGTCTTGGCTGTTACATGACTGAGGCAGCAAGGCACATTTTGCTGATTTACCTCCAGGACTTAAATTGTCATGTAATTCCAAACTGCTTTCAATTAGCTCTGCAACATGATGTCTCTTGATGCAAGCAATTCCCACAGTCTTTCACAGCAAAACTTTCTCATTTCAGGAGGGCTCCAGGAACAGGCTGCTGAGGAGGCAGACTGCCTGTGCTTTCCTTACACAAATTTATTCTCTTCCTAGCAAAAGGGGCTATCCATCAGGCCAACTACCTACCTCCTGGACATCTCATTAGGTAGGAAAAAAAGAGGAGGCCTTGGATTTCCATCCCTGTGAATATTACTACCTATCTTTTTCCATATGTACCATGTAGTTGTCTCTGCTTGAGATATTCTTAAAATATAAATGTATTGACAGCAGAACTGAAATCTAACCCTATTTATAGCTGACATCCTGGCTGCAAGTGCACAAGTCCACAATGGATGACAGTTTTGTGCTCCACTGCATGAACTCCCAGCCAAGCTGGGACAAATGGGCCAGGGCATTCCATGAGAATTCTTGAAGTCCTGATTCTCCACTCATTAAAATCAGACACCTAACTGGAGCCAGCTCTGTCTTCCTTCTGGCACATGAACCTGGATTTTGCACACACTGGGAGGAAGAGTGGTGGATGAAGATATACACACTCTATGTCCAAGTTTCATCTCACTGGGGAGCCACAGGAAATGATTTCAGGAGATTCTTCACTCTTTCCAGCTGCCTCTCTCACTAGCTGGACCCGTGGCTTTCCTGATGGGTAATTCCATCACTTCCTTTCGGGTCTGCTGAAGGGAATTGGACCTGGACAGAAGGGTCATCACATAGAACAGGACAAGGAGGCAAAAATGGCTATGATAAATGAGTCACAGTTTTCTGCGTTTCTTTACAACCAGAAAACATAGGTCCTCACAAACCCTTCTTTCAATATTGTGGGATTTGAAATCATTCTTATGTCAAGATGAATTGAAGCTTTTTCATTTTTCTTCTTTTTTTTTTCTTTACAACCGAAGTCTACCAAATGAGTCACAGTTTTCTGCACTTTTGCACAAGGGCATTTGATCTGCAGTTAGATTTTATTGCAGGAACTGGGATAAAACTTTCTCTGAATAGTCCAGCTGGCTCCCCCTTCTCCTAATGCTCTGTTCATACAAACACTTCAACCTCAGGATAAACTTTAGCCCAAGTACATCAAATATAAATAAGAAGGAAGCATCTTTCCTGAAGCTGGCCAGAAACTCAGAACACATAGAAGGCTTTCCAACAAGCAAGTGCAATACCTGCATGTAAAGGCACAAATGAATTATAATGGCAACAGCTTTTTGAACACAAAGACAAAAGAATCTTGCACCAGCAAGATATATCTGGATATATCTGAACACCCAAGATATTAACATAGAACTTTGTGATCCCATCCTTGTGCTATAAGAAAATGTGTCAAAAAAGACCCTAACCAAACAAACAGAAAAAAAGCCTCGGGACTTTAGGGGAAACAGAGAGGAGCCCTCATGGAAAGGGCAAGAGCAAGAGGAGCTCTTCTGAACTACCTGCATCATTTTATTCCATTACCAGGACTAAACCAATTTAAAAACTACTTAAAGAAATGATCAATCAAACCACAGCAACTCATTAACAAAAATGGTCAAGCTTTATCTGGGTATCACTGTGATTGTTCATATGAAAAACTCATAAAGGGATTAGAGATGTCAGGCAAAACCAGATGAAGAAAGTACATACAGAAATTCCTGGTTGCCTCATTTCATTATTACAGCTTTAGCAAAAAAAAATAATAAAAAAAAATTCTTAGAAGGCACATTTGCTCATTCTTCTGAAGAACAGAACTACTATAGTAACAGTTATTAACAACTCTGCACAGGCCAACTGCTGGTGGACACATCAGCTGCATTCAAACTTTGGAAAGGAAATACTGAAAAGGAAACCTCCTCGAACACAGAAACTTATCAGTTCCAAACTATGGCATATTACCTGAATGAGCTCCTTATTTTGCTGGGTTTCATATTTATGGATGTCTATTTACACTTCTGATCTGCCTGTGTAATTATCTGATTGAAAGCACACTCAGGATACTCCCATGAATAAATGAGGCACACATGTGCTTCTGCAGCCCAAGCATCTAAAAATGATCACAGCCGTCAGAGGCACAGCGAAGCTGCTGCCAGTGATGTTCAAATTCCAGCTGGGATAGTCTCATTCTTGCTATCCAAAATTTCTTGCTGTATATTTAAAAGGAAAATATATTCTTTCTGTCTGCAAATACAGAGCAGCTGCTCTCTATCTCAGAGGATGCCTGAATTTCAGTGGAGGAGGGTGAGAGATCCCTATATGTTAAGTGTATGGTACGGAGTGCACAGCAGCACTTTTCTCTACAAGATGATTATTAATGTTCTCTGGTTTACTTTTGCTGCAGAGCAAGCAAGGCAACGACAGTAATTTATTAAGGGTCCAGCAAGCTCTTTGAATTACGGTGCATTTTTTTCCCTGCAGTAAAATGGTTATCTCCTCAGATTTCATACCCTGATAACACTTTCTACTGTACCATTAGAATGAAATGTAGAAGCTCCAGCTTCGCAGTTCTGCTGATGCCGAGATAGTTGCATCCAGACAAGAAGAGATTAATTTTATTATCATCACTGCTGTTATTATTCATTGCTGAACTACCATAAAGATGCATGGTGCTTTATAAATCCAGAGGGCTCATTCCCAATGCTGTTGACTTCTCCACAGCTCTATTGGTTTTGGATCTCCTTCAGGGGGTTTGGATGAAATGCAAACCCAAATGCAATGGTTTGATAATATTGGTGGCTATCACTAAAGCACTTTTATGTTCAGTGGTCATTGTCATATGAACGGGGACATGTTTGCCTTTCAACCCCAAGATGTATTAAGATGAACCCACTTTCTGCTCTTTTTTCTTTCTTAAGTTATCATGAATCCTAGTTTCACACACCAGCATTCACAGATCTCACTATACTTTAGCCATCATGTTTATTTCAAGAGTCATTAGTTATGTGTATTTCCATGTCCCTTGGTCGTATGTACAAAGGCAATCTTTTCACTAATAAACATTAGCAACTTTCTGTCTAGTGTGTGTTTTGCTGGGAGAAAACCCCCATAGTATGTATACACTGTATTTATTAATGTTGGTTTTCCTGAATCCCATCTGGATTGACTGAAATCTTGGGTTTTCCCAAACACAGGCATTTTTATATCCCCCCTTCTCTTCCCTTTCTTCTTTCCCATTTTGGTTCTTCTTTTTTTTACCACATACACACAACTTTCTCCATTTTCACTTTTAAGCTGAATCCCATGGCAATTGTTTTTAAAACCCAACCAGCCCCTCCAGCACTGCTCACCTGATTCCTGTCCCTGGCATTGGCGTAGCGGAACCTCTGGATGTAGTAGAAGACCAGCCACGCCAGCGAGATGATCATCAGCACAATGAAGGAGATGGAGACAAACACCACAGAGGTCCTGCTGACGTACTTCTGCAGGTTGCGTGTCCCAATGGTTATGTACATCATCACAGTTATGTTCCTCTCCAGAAGGCTCACTATCTCTTTTCCTTTGGGTTCAGGGATCATTATTGCTACAACATCTTCTAGGCCTGTCAGGAGAGAGAGAAAAGAAACCTTAAGTAAAACGAGTGATTGCCAAAAGGCAAAACAGCAACAAAAAGCAGTTCCCATTATCTGCTCTCCCTTGCTTACCAAAGGGTAAGTCTGAGGGATCTGGTGAAGGCTCAAACTGGAACCAGTTACATGGTGTGTTTCTACAATCTCTGTGAGACATGTAAAATGTGTTCCATGGCTTGACAGAAACACTGATTTCCAGCACTCCTGAGGCTTATCTAGACAACAGTGCTGTAAGCACTGCAGCAAGGGAGACATGCTGCAGCCAGCATCCTTCCCTCCAACGCTCCCTATGCATTAGAGCCCACTTGGCAGGGCCAGGAGTCTGCCAGGGAAGCCCCTCCAAAACTGTGTTCAGACTGGAAATCCTTTCAACCACAGATCCCCACGTGGTTTCACGACCCGAATGTGCCAAAGCATCGCTGCCCTCACCTGGGGCTGGCAATGGGAGAAGCCTGAAGGGACAAGAGCAGCTCGCCATGCTCCCAGCTCACCTGCTGCCCCATGCCAACGGAGGCTCCCCACAGCCTGAGCCCACCCAGATATTTGGGAGCCCCACGGAGGGCTAGGCTTACCACCTGATGCAAGTTTAAAGTCAAGAACACTGGTTTATTCCAAAAAACAATTGCTCCTGCAACCCAGATCAGGCCCTGACATGGTTTACAGAGTGGCCCCACAAGGACACGAGTTGGCACAGTCAAAGCAGCAAACAGGATGCATTTTAATACAGAAACATGCTAGAAACAACAGCATATGAAACGATCACAAACTGGCATTTAGAAATCTCCAACCCAGGCTTCCCCAGTGCACCATTGTGCCCTGGTGCTTACGGATCAGCTCGGGTATTTCTCCACCTCTGGGAGGTATAAACCAGGTTTTCAAGGGTACTTAGATGCTAAAGGCCAGGAGGTCTCTAGCAGGATTTCAGGTACACTAAGGCAGATAGGTGGGGGGTATTTGATGGGAAATACTAAGTGTGGAGAAAGCTTTATCAAGTTCTGCTGGGTGCCTGGATCAATTGGAGGCACCAAAAGTAAACAGTGAGCACAGGCCAGATATGACACGTTGCCAATAAACAACCACATTCAATTAATATTTTTGTAATAATAAAACAAGCATCTCTCAGTAATGTCCTATTTTTCTTTAATACTAAAGTAATGAAAAAAAAATTGGAGAAAAAACCCTGTGATCTCCTGCATAAATTTAATCCCTTTCTTGTTTTTCATCACCTGCCCTTTCTGATTATGCTACAGTGCAGTTTTCTGGCTTCAGTTCACAGTAGAAGCTGGTTTTGAATAGGAGTGGAGCCACCCTCCTCCTTATATCCCTCTGCCAGGATAACCTACTGCCACCTTGAGCCTACTGCCTTTCAAAGTACTTTAAAACCCACAAGAGACTAAGTAAACTGCCATGGATATATGCTAAGTAAAACTGCATTTAGAAATGCAGTGTAGAAGACACGACCTTTGCAAGAGGAAAGCACCTGCTTTTATTTATTCAAACCCTTAACCTATTAAAATTTCAGGTATCTGGTTATTTTCTTGGAAAAATTACCAGTTGTAATGAAGTATTCTGAGAAAAATAAAAAAGCAACCAACTAAATCAGTAATAATAATCAGAATTAAAATTTAAAAAAACCAAAACTACTGAATTTATGATAGTTTATGATAGTCCAAGGCACCACAGAGAACAGTATTTGATCAATTAAGTCATTAAACTAAGTCTTTAATCTCAAATATGCTCAATATTGGGAAGAAAACAAACAAATAGAAAAAGAAAGAGCAAGTAATTTATTTCCCTTTCCTCCCTTATACACCAAAACGTTGGTATTACCTCAGTTTCAACATTTAATGCCACACGAGGAGCTCTGACATAAATAAAATGATACACATTAAAAAGGGAAATGATGTAATGAGACATCAATGTTGGAGCTACATTTCTACACCCAAGTACACACTTATTCAGTGGACTTCAAAACAGAGGCAGTGTCTGGCAATAGGTACTGAGGCTTCTCTGGTGAGTTAAATGCTAAAGATGCCTCTCAATAAACACAACCGCAATGGGAACTGCATTTTGTGGCACTCTTCTTACCTAACACCTTTCCTTTCCTTTTCTGCCCAAGATTAATGCAGATTTTGACATGAATTTTTAAGTAGCTGTCAGGATGAATCAGAGATTCATAAATCAAAGGTATGCAAGGTTGCAGTGAATGGATTTATTCCCCCTCTCTTTTGGGGTTAGGAAACATCTAACGGACCGGTGCTCGCTCCTTATGAGACAATAACAAAGCAAGGAAGGTAGAACTTCACAGGCATTTGGGATGATTTAAGCCACTTATCTTGCCAAAGCCCATTTGGCTAATCAAGTATTGCTGGGTGGAGAAAAAAATGTGATGCTGGTTTTCAGGCAGCTATTCAGTTCTGGGCTCTGCATCCCACAGCATTACGCAGGAGGGCCACGGGCACAGTTATCAGTGGCACTGGACAGGACCAGGTATTGCTGCCTCCAGAGGGGCTGTGCTGGAGAGCTGTGGACAGTCTCAGCTTGCTTCCCAGCCACTGGGCCAAACACGCATCCATTGATGGCCCAGCAGCTGCACCAAGCTGCTCATAAATAGTTGCTCTGAAATGATTAGTTGTTGATACACAGAACTGTCAGAAGTGGGTCAGAGAAATAATGAATTAAATTATTTGAAGGGAATTCCAATTTGGGAGGTATACAGAGTCTTCTCCAAGATACCCTATCAAGATGTAATTAAGGATTTCTCTTATGCTGTACCTCAAAATCAAGTACTGAAGTATTTCTTTTTACATATATTGTAACTGAAACCTCAAACACTATTTTAGAGTTTGGAAATTGCCCTGATAAAACAGTGTCAGTCCTGCACAGAACCCAGGTAGAGAAACCTCACAGGAGGGTGTAAGAACCTAAGCAACTCTTCCTTCTCTTCTGAAGAAACAATTTGGTTTAGGAATCAATTTCAGTAACTAGCAGCTATTGGTAAAAAGCAAAACAAACACAGATCTAAGCAATTCAACAGCCTGCCTGTGCCCAGGTCTTGAGCTCAGCCTGTGGTCTGTGGGTCCTGCCCCCCGGCAGCACTGAGCCAGTTTGGTGGTTCCTGTGAGCTCAGCAGCCCTTGCTCTGCACAAGGACCTACTGTGTCCTGCCATAGCTCCTGCTGCTGCCTGCCCCTGTGCAAAGGGGTTTTACAGTATGATTTGGGTGGTGTGTCACATTTTAAAGCAAATCTGGGGCAAAGCACAGATACTGTTTTTTAAAGAATACTTTTTTTTTCCCTCCAGAATTGCAGCTTAGCTGAAAAATTAGTGCTGAAGAGAATGAAAAGGAATCCATGGTGATGGTGCTGTAGTTGTGATTGTCTAAACTACAACCAAGAATGGTTTGTTCACCTGTTAGAAGACACTACTTTTTGCTACAGATCTTCTTTGGAAATACTATTGCTTTATAATGGTGTTGGCTTAACTTACACAGACAATGGTAGACAGGTTGATCAGATGGCAGTTCAACTGAATTTCAGTGCCATGTATATTGTTCTAATATTTTCATAGTTGCAACAAGGGCTCCAAGACTTTAAGACCATCCAGTGAGACTTCAATCTCAATTCTTCTGTTCTGTATGGTGCAATTATAAATTGAACTATCAGCTGTTACCTGGTTTTCTCCTTTAAAAATAAGCAGAGGATTAAATTAAATTAAATTCTTTTGTGAACTCAAAAATTGCTTTTGGAAACCAAAGCAGTATTTTAGAAAGCTGATTTCTGAGATTCACCCATTTCAGAGGAGAAGCAGCATAATATTGTTTATGCAATGTCCTAGACACTTACATAGCCAACTGGGAAGCATTACTGGTAAGGAAACAAACTGGGTAAAAGGACTGTTCCCTGCAGGAGCTCTCCTTTATGAGGCATGGTCTCAAACTGAAGATCAATAAATGAGACTGTAGAAAAAACTGGCAAAGAGAAGAGCAGTATATAGTACGTAATAGCAATACACAGACAATACATCACAGATCATAGGTGAAATGGCTACAAACTGTCATCTGTGATCTCCTGCATAAACTGTCTCAATGCCAGAGGACCAGAAAGGACACCAGTTTCTAACAAGGTTGCATAACAGATACAGGCAGCTATAGATCGGGTTGTCCCAAGTTATTGAGAGATGTTCCTCATCAAAAACTCTCAAGGAAAAAAATAAGTGAATATGAATAAAATAAAAAGGGTCTTACATGAGAAAATGGGAGGTTAAAATACAGGATCTTGGTGTTCAAAACATCAGATAGTCATCAAGTGCAAAAGACACCCAGGGGTCACAAACTGCTGGAGGCTGGGAGAGCGATTCTGGGGAGGCAGAATGAAAGGTTCACCATGTGCTTATCCTCTTCCTCAAGCATCTGCTGTTTGCCATTATGAGAAACACAATGCTGGGACAGATGGGCCTTTGGTCTCAAACCATAGACTTGCTTTTATGTTAACTAGGAACTGAAAGTTTTATCTCCCCTGGGGAGAAGAAAGATTAGCTCAAGTTGTGACCGTGAAACAACGGGGCCACAGTCAGAGGTCTGATAATGGCAGAAAGTCCCTCTCTGAGCTGGAGTGGGGAAACCATACCTGTTTCTGTGACTATAACACACAAGAAAAGACTGGGGCTGAGACAGCTTGTGCCACTTGCTTCTCAAACAGCTGCCTTGACTGAAGGCAGAAGGGTGTGTTTCCAGTGTGGAGGCAGGAGAGTAGACGGGTGGCTCAGAGCTTGGCACCAGACCTGTGAGCATCAAGCTGCCACCATGGGATATGAATACAGGTGCAAAGCAAAGGAAAGCAGCAGGACAGGAGATGCATTGCTGGCCCCACTGCATCATTCCCTATGCTGAACATCACACCTGGGTCTTGCAGATGGGCCCACCCACCTCCTCTCTCCGTGTCCATCCAGAAAGGTATAGCTGTCACCAAGGGCAAGGGATTGGTGGCGTTCTGGGCAGGATTTCACCCTACAGTGAAGGAAGGCTGCAGAGAGGCAGCAGAAGTCTTTGCCTACCTGCTTGGGACCCACAGGCACCGCCTGCCCTGAGGTGCCCCCCACGCAGCAGCCCCACTCTACCCTTGAAGGTTGCTGGGTGGAGGAGGAGAGCTGCCAGCTGGGAACGGAAAGCAGAAGCGTGACCATTCCCTGTCCCTGCACACTCAGGTAGGCACAGCTAACAAACACCCTTCTAGGATGCTCAGCCTGAGTGGGGAAAAACATGCAGAAGCAAAGACAGCACAGCAGTACCTAGCCTGGGGTGTTGTGGCTATCAGGCTACTGAAGTTATCACAGCACGAGTTTTCACCGTATATAATGTTTCTCTTCCACTCTACAGCCCTTGCTGTGCAATGAGATAGGTGCTTTAACCTCCCCCCTGCTCCCATTTCCAGTTAGTTTTTCCTCTCTGTTTAAAGGCAGAGAGATATTTCCTTCGACTTATCTTCTCCCTCATTTCCCGCTTCTCCTTGGCACTGCGAGCACTCGCCTTGGTCCCCTGCCCATCTTCCAAAACATTTAACTGTAAATCAGGCTTCCTTAAAAGGCAAATGAAGCAGCCACGGAGAGAGGAGTGACACCTTTTCCCTACAGCACTTTTCCCATTTGTAAAAGGAAATACTTTTATGCAAACTCTAATTTTTTTTTCCTTAAGACACTCTTACTGTCACGGAACACTTTGCACTGCAGAAGCAGAAATATCTTGCAGGATAATTAAGTACCCTGTAAAGAAAAAAGACCTACTGATGTTAATGAATGGCTACAGGATTTAAGTAATGGATCCAAAAGTTTTCTCTTCGGTCCCGAAGTGAACAGCAGTAACTTCCAGCAGAGCTGTTCTCGGTTCATTTCTTTTGATGCTGAGACCAGGAGAGGCAAGATGCTTCTGGCTGTGATCTTTCTTGTGAAAAGCAATCTCAGCCACTGTTTACTACTGTTTAGGGACAAAGAAATTTCTGTTCATGTTTTTAGAATCAATGCTGATCTTGCCAAGGCTGTAAGAGCTCAGAAGATATTGACTTCCTCTGATTTTATGCAGAAACTGCAGCAAAGGAAAGGGAATTAAGGAGGTACAAAACTCAGAAAACCAAATTCAGCATGATAGCTGCATTTTTCCTGGGCTTGGTTCCCACAGTGTCAGCTCATCAGTCTGCTGAACTAACCAAGGCTAATGAACCATCAGGGTGTTACTTATTCACACTTAATTACAGAAAAGAGGCAGTGCTCCGAGAGGTTTCCTCAGACCCCAACCCAATCCAAGGCACACATTTTGAGACTGTTATTTTCACCAGGATAGTGCTTCATTATAACTGCTACTCATTTGTACTGAAGACCTCATGAGAAATCTCCCTTAGTTTCTAAACAGTACATACTGTTAATGGCATATGCCACTTGTTACAAGTTCTCTGTTCTGGAATGTGCACTGTAAGGCTTGATGACTTCTTTTCATGCACAAGGTGGCCAGACAGACTCCTTCGTGCAGGTCTCTCTCAGCCAAGACACGCTCCAACCCACAGCCAAATATGCTATGGGGATAATTTATTAGTAAACCACAACCTTTTCAGAGTTGTGGCAAAACAGACTCACTGGCTAAAGCAGCAGCTTTGCTGTCTTCAGTGGAACTGTGCCAAAAAGAAAACAGGTCTTAAATAGCTTCTTATGTAGTCAGGGTAGAGTACAATGCAAACAACAAGCTAGTTAGGTATTTTCATTTACAAATGGGGAAACTAGAGCAAGTGTGTTGAACAACTTGATAAAGCTTCTTGAAAGATAAGGGCAAGGCATCTAAATCCCAGTCTCATCCCGGACACAAAAACAGCACCAATGCTCCTCCAAAAGGCAGGATGATTAAACAGAATGGCTGGAGCTGCTCACATCTTCCTTGGAAACGGGGCAGGGTTCAGCAGAGCACTGCCTGCCTGAGAAGCCCTTCCCTCTGCTAGCAGGGTAATTTGGCAAGTACTGGTAGATGCTGTCACTGTCCACTCCCCATGGGGACACAGATGCTGAGTTTCTCAATGTACCCCTGCTATAAACCCTCCTCCCTTTGATCCCTGCCCACATAAGCTCATCTGTGGTGAATCAGGATGCTCACACAGAATATGGCACAAAACCAGTCAGCTGAACGTAGAATCATAGAATGTTATGGGTTGGAAGGGACCTTTAAAGGTCATCTATCCCAACACCCTCTGCACTGAGAAGGGACATCTTTAATTAGGTGAGGTTGCTCAGAGCCCTGTCCAACCTCACCTTGCAAGTTTCCAGGGATGGGGCATCTATCACCTCTCTGGGTAGCCTGTTCCAGGGTTTCACCACCCTCATTGTAAAACATTTCTTCCTTGTATCTAGTCTGAGTCTACCACTTTTCGTTTAAAACCACTACCTCTTTGTCCTGTTGCAAAAGGCCCTGCTAAAATCACTGCCCCCATCTTTCTGGTAGACCCTCTTTAAGTATTGACAGGCTGCAATAAAGTCTCCCCAGAGCCTTATCTTCTCCAGGCTCAACAACCCCAATTCTCTCAGACTTTCCTCACAGGAGAGCTCTTCCAGCCCCTGGCCATTTTTGTGGCCCTGCTCTGGACCCATTCCAACAGCTCCATGTCTTTCCTGTGCTGAGGACTCCAGAACTGGAGGAAATGTCCTCGAGCTGCAACAGGGGATGTTTAGATCAGATATTGGGAAAAGCATCCTTTCACTGAAGGGATTTATCAAGCACTGGAACGGGCTGCCCAGGGAAGTGGTGGAGTCCCCATCCCTGGAGATATTTAGAAGACATGCAGATGTGGTGCTTAGTGACATGGTTTAGTGGTAGACTGGGCAGTGCTGGGTGAATGGGTGGACTTGAAATGTCTTTTAATGGACTTGAAATGTCTTTTCCAACCTATATGGTTCTATGATTTGATGACTCCACTGCAAACAGCAGGCCAGCTACCTCTAGCACAGCTAACTGCAGCAGGGACCTGCAATTCCTCCTTCCAAACTTTAATAGCATGCCTTGACAACATGGGGACACTCTCTGTAGAAATGCAACCTATGGGTGCACAAAGAGCCATGGAATACTCAAAGATACAACAAGGGAAACTAATCACCAACACTGGATGTAACTGAAGCTGTTGTCTGCTTAATTAAATAACCCATATGGAATGATGTCCTGCTAATAGCCTGATGTGTTCTCTCTGTTTTGCAAACTTTCTGAACAAAGAATATTGAAAACCTAGAGAAAATTAGGAAGTAAGCAGGAGATTATACACAGAAAAAAATTTAGCCATTATTATGTAGATTAATTACAGTCTTTAAATTTAGAGACAGAATCAGTGATTTTTTTGATGTAGTGACAAATCCTGCCCATTTATTCATAATGCCAGAGAAAACGTTAATAAAAATACTAGTGCCATATGCAAAATAAACAGCATTTGGCCCAGGAGAGTAAAGCATCATTAGAAACTTTCTAAGCTATTAAAAACAGAAAAAAAAAAAGGAAGGGAGAGAAAGACATGTCTGCAAAAATGTCATTTCACCTAAAATGCCTGAGTTGTAAAATGATGTTTCTAACACTTATAACTGAAAATACCTCTTAAATCCATGAGGCTTCATCTACAACTCTGGCTGACTTCTCCCGACTCCTTCCCGTCTCTCCCAGCACTCCTTGATGCATTAGGTTATCCACCAGTGAGCACAGCTCCTGCTGAAGGTCTTCCCCCTCAGCACCCAAATTATTAGTCAGGACAGCCCAAAGCAGCCCCCACTAGCTTCCCCCCAACCCCCTGCCCCCTGCTTTCACACTGATCCAAGGACTGGGTGGCAGGGGCTGCACGCTGCAGGAAAGGGGACATGGTGACAACTTTCTGCTGCTTGGAGGGGCACAACTGTGCACATCCTCCTCCAGCACCATCAATCCTGCTCATCAGAGCAGCCTTACAGGGCACCCGTTTTCCTCCAGAGAAGATGAAACCTCACAGAAGCAGCCCCCAGACACCTTTGCCTATAAATCCCCCCAGAAAATCCCCAAACCAAGGGATTAAGACAGCTCTGGTTTTAGCCACACACTGCAACCCCGGTGGCTCCGCGTGGGCTGGAGCAGTTTGCGGTTTAAAAAGCACAGATGACTGAAAGAGCAAAGAGCTAGAAAACAGCACATCTGGTGTGGTTTTAAGCCACGCTGCTGGGCACGTTCCAGTTCAAGTGACCCTGAATTTGCTGGGCAAGAAACAGGTTTGGAGCAGCAATCCGGGAATTTTGTGAGATGACTTCAGGGGATTTCCTCTTTCCTCGCTCAGATAAAATGTCCCCAGAGGTGCAAAAACACAAACTGCTTTTATGACTCTGCACAGGGGGGCGGGATTAAGAAATCACCGATAAGAAGAATCAATTAAAATGGAGCAAAAGCAAGGAAAGCATGAAAATAAATTGTAAAAACAAAAGGACAAATAAGTCAAATCTCAGGCAGAGGGCCAGGAACACATCAGCGGAATGAAATGAGCCAAATCCGAGGCTGAAGATCACTGACATATTGCCAAACCCTCCCAAACTGCTGAATATCCCTCAGTGCCATCAGATTTTCATGGGAGTTTTGTAGACCTCTACAACACTTGCTCTTAAGTACTTTCTTTTCCAAGCTGAATGATCCCTGTCTCACCCAGCCACTCCTCATATAGAGGCCATTCCATACCTTTGAACATACTTTTCCATATAGGGGATAGAGCAGTTTGATTAATAGTGGCACGTTTGCCTACACTTTTTTTTTCTAGTTGCTGCCATCTGAAAGACTTTCCCAGGATGAAAAAAAGGCTTTGGTCATTCTGCTCAGTATAAGTTGTAGCCACAAGCCTGAATCTTACTCTTTGCCACCTCATGTTAGTGTCACAGGGATGACTGATGGCATGTTTTTGCACGTTCTGTTTTTGAGTTATTAAAAACCCAAATGCCAGTGACTTCCTGAATTAAAGAAAGAAATACAAATCAAGCAAATACCTCAAAATAAGGGGACATGGCTTATTTGTTTGACCACAGATATAGATGGGAATAATAAAATCTGATTTATTTTTGCTGGCAAGACCTTGTTTGCTCAAGAAAAAGAGAAACCTTCCACCCTGAGGATGGGGCAGAGCTGCTGAATCTTTACCCTTCATTTGCAGGTAGTGTACTTAAAAGCCACTTATAACTGGGAACCTGTTTCTGAAGTCAAAAACGTAAAACTAGTGGAAAACAGACAAAAATCAGGGCAAAACCACATTATTCTGACCAAAAATAATCACCTGCTTTCTCAAGAAATCAAGTTTTATTTCATTAGTCTCTAATACTGTTAGTTTTGCAATTCTCCAGCTGTCCCTTAGGGTAAACAAACACCTAAAATGTGTAATAAAAATAATTTAAAATAATAAAATCAAGCAGAAGATAAATGTTGTCTTTCCTACATTATGAGCAGATATAAGCTTAACTAAAAATTGAATTTCAAACTGATATAGTTATATTAGCTACATCAATGCAAAGTGGGTTAATATAGTTTTAAGAACACCAGCTTCAGAGAATGTGAGAATTTTTAGAGTAAAAGAAAATTCCTGACATCTCTCTGTACATCATGGAAAAAGTCTGGGAGCAACAAAGTCCTTTTTAACTACAGTGTCAGGATTTTCTAAAGACAATATTCAGTAACTGTTTGGTTTATATGATTAAAAAATAAGACAGAATAACAGAGATAGAGACATAATTGAAAACAAAACAGAGAACAAACCACCTAAAAAGGCTGGTTTGGGGATGGCAGAGGGTTTGCTTCAGTAGACTCCTCGTGCTTTGGTTTGTTTGTTTGGTTTTTTTCCCAAGTGAGCTTTCTTGGCTTGAGCTAATGTTCCTCTGACTGACTGCTTCAGCTGTCAGCTTTCTAGTCTAGGCTAAGGATGATTGAACCTTGTCTGCTACTGTTCAGCCTAAGTAAATAACCAACCAGAGCCCTGACACGCTTCCCAAGAGAATGTGTGGAAGCAGCAAAAATTCTCTCTTCCCCATCATCACAGCCCCTGAGCTCGCTCTCTGTCAATCTTCAGCAGTCCCAGCAAGCTGAGCTCACCTGGCCAGCAGCACAGATTCTGCTGTCCTGTGTTTGACCCTCTCCAGAAATGACTGCTGCTGATCCCACTGGAACGGTAGATGGGATCTTATGCACATCTACAAGCCAGGTGGTGTTTCTAGGAACCAGGAAGCCAGGCTGGGCAAACAAACTGGGTGGGAGGTGTGGGCGGGTGGGAAGAGGAGAGGAAGAAAAGTGGGAAAAGAAAAAAGGAAAAGAAGAAAATATAAAGAAACTGAAACCTGGAAAGCAGTTCTTCTGTCAGGATAGCCAACCAAACAGAAAGCTGCCACATCAGGGTGGTGTCTGAGGGTAACCTTGTGGCAAAAAGAAAGTATGAATATGGGATTTATAAACAGGAAACAGAGTAGGAAAATGTAAAAATCAGTCTGTGGTTTTTCAGTTGTGCGCCTCAGCTTCTCAGAAGCTTTGAAACTTAGGGGTGGTAATGCAGCCTGGTCTAATTTCCAATGCACTCAGCTAGGAGGAGAACAAAGCTGGACAAAATATGAAGTCTGCTGTGATTCTTTCCACACAGACAGAAGTCCAGAGGAGTGTTCAGCCAGGCCGTGCATGTGCGTGTGTTTATTCCCACTGTCACCAATACCTGCCATGGCAACTCGAACTCCCCTTTGCATTTGGGCTTCAGGTAACCTGAGTGCTGAAATGAGATAATTTGATAGTCAATTCAAGACCTCCAGATGCTGCTGTTCACATGGGACAGTCTCTCTAAAGAATTCCTTAATATTTGTTACTGATCCAGTCGCCCTTGGCTCCAGGGGTGAGACTGGAGAGGCACTGCAAGCTGCACGTCACAAACCACACACGATCTTTCACAAGGTGATGTTCCAACTCGAGCACAGGGCAGAAAGCCTAACTCAAAACAAGAACGAGAACAAACTAAAACCAACTGGAAAGAGGAAAAACTCCACAAATGAAACAGAGGAGAAGTGTTTTTTCAGGCTTCAACTAGACGAATGAACCGTGTGAACCCAGAAATAGTTGGCAGTGTTAACCAAACCTCAAGCTCTGCAAGATACACCCACCCTTAGCTAAAACTACACATCAAGCCTGAAAATGTTTTGAATATGCAGGCCTTCTCACAGCAGAAAAAACAGAAAAACAACCCTCAACAGCCTGTGAAAGTCTAAATGTCTTGAAGAAAAATATTTTTACTTCTATAGAGGCACACTGTTTATCTCTCCTGATTTCACAGGGAGAAAGTCACTGGAATGCCTTCTAATGCAATACAGAGAAACAATTATGCCCTGGGACCTTATGATCATTAAATCTACACAAAGTTTTGAAAAGCAGCTTCTTTTAAAACTCTTTATAGTGCACACCTTGCTAAGATGGTAATACAAACACCTCAAAAGTGCATTTATAAGATAGGAAAATTAAATTTCTTATAAACCTTATAAGCAGGAAGGAAAGGTATGTTCTTCCAGGCAGAAGTCCCACACATCCTTTCTCTTTAAAGCTAATTCTCCCCACCATGAAATGAAAGTTAAATGTCCCACTGGCTTAAAACAATGCAGAACTGGACCTTTAGTATGAAAGCCAACTGTAGGGGCAACTAAAGAGAAGGAAAAGCATCTACCACCACTGAAAAAGCTGGGTATTTTTATTTACAGGCTGGTTTTTAGACAACAGGTTTTTATAGATGGGCTCACAGGCTTTATTTTCCTAGCACAGGATATGAGCAATTCCTATTGCTTATATATGGAAGTTACTGACATCCTGGAGAAAGGAACAGGGCCCCAAATGTCCTGGCAGGTGTAAGAGCAAAACAGTTTTATAAAATGCTACGGTACTTCCCAGCATTTTATGGGCTGCCATTGTCAGCAAAGTAGAATTGCAGACTTCAGAAAAAGCCATTTTTAACAGCATCTGAATGAAGCACTGCCAGTTATATGCCCCAGCTAAAGCAACTCCACAATCTCCTTTCAGAGATGCTATTTCCAAAGAATTATTTACAAGGAGTTATAATTATTGAAGAATGTCCCCCCTGCATACAAAGTCCTTCTTCATCTGCTCAGTGCATCCTTTTCCTGCTGTCAAAAGCACTTGGGCATGAGGAGAAGAAAAGGGTTATAGCTCTGATGTGCTTTTCAGATACATCATCTTTATATTTCTTTAAAGATACCATCATTTTTATGTCCCCATTACCAAATCCTGCAGAGCTGATGCTTCATAATTGAATGATACAGAGAAATTAATCTTCTTTACGCTTACATGCAACGCTTCTTAGCCTTTTAAGTTTTCTCACTGGAAATGCAGACTTAAGAAAACAAATGATTCAAATCAAGCTGAGATATCTCTAACCACAGTAGGATATGCAGGACATAGCCATAACACCACATTTCTGTTGATATATGCTATACTGGGCAAAGAAAGTTCTTAAAACCACTATTTGTAACACGAGGGCAGCCAAGAGTAATCTCCTTTGGTGAAAATATCAGCCAGCAGTTTGTATTACAGACATGTTTCTTTGCAAACACTTTTCTCCTGGATCACCTGTATTCAGAGGCTCTCAAGACATTTACTAAGCAAAGGTTAGAGACAAAATCAAGAAATTCAATGGTATCTCCTGCCCCATGCAGAGGCATTCAGGATTAATTACGAGTTGCATGTTTCTCTCCTGTCTGTTACCCAAGGATTAGCCTGGTTTTGTGAGAAGAGTCACTACCACACGGAGGAAAACACCTAGTCCTCATGTAGTACTTGAGGAAATACTGGATTCTCAGAGTAGATGTTCCCTCCATACTGCATTTGGAAATGTAAAACAAAGTCTGCAATAATCCACTGCAAAAAAAATCATCATTATTCTAACAGTTAATGTAAAAGGCTCAAAAATATGGTTCTGTGGCTTTTATGGCATCATTCTGTGCCCACCCAAGGCATGGGAGGACTGAGTGGCTGCCACATAGCCAGACCTGACTTGGCACCACTGGGGCAAGGGCAGCAGAACCCAAGGAGTGTGGGGTCACTTTCCATCCACCTGGGTGAGCTGCCAAAGCTCAGGGAAAGCACAACCAATTCCCCAAGAGCCCACACTGATAAAGGGTGATAACTCTGAGAATACAAGGATTTTTTTTAAGGCAAAGTTACTGTATTACATATACATTTCATAACTCTCTGTGCACTTGGGGGTTTAAATCTCTGTGTCCTGAGGCAGCAGCACCGTTAGCTTTTGGTCTTTCCTGCTAATTTTTCTGATTTTGCTTTGGTACAGGAGGGTTTTCAAGTAACACATCAATTCCATAGTTCTTGGAGATGTGTGGGGGTTCTTGGTATTTAGGGCAGTACCTGAAAGTGCCACTTGCTCCAGTTCATGACAAGTTTGACTAAATCCTCTCACATTTCCCTTTTTGCTTCTGTTCTCTCGGTCTTGAAACAATTCCTGGGCAGCAGTTCAGCAAGCTCAGTATTATTTATGATGTAAAATCAAGGAACTTCAGAAATAAAAGATGGAAATACCAAAGATTTTAATAGAATTTAGTCAACACACTTCATGTGACACTCCAACTACAAAAAATGTCCCCAGAAGGCAAGGCAGGTACTCTCAAAGGTTGGTTCATTAAAAATCAACACATACAAGCCTTCTACACCAAAAATATACTCTAGACACTTAAACCTGGACAGCCACTTCCAGAAGCCAAAAGAGAAAGAGTAAAAAAGACCTCAGATTGAATCAATTTTTCTTCTTATCCATAGTTCTGGTGGTAATTTTTTTCATATTCATTAAACACAGCACTGAGATGCCAATAAAGTCTTATCAACAAAGATTTCAGGTTTGTTAGTGAATACTTTTACACCTTCTTTCCTCCCTGCAGAAGGACTACTGCTTGCTCTATCAACCACTGTCTGGTTACTAACAGAAGATGGGAGTCCCACACGTATGGTGCAGCCATTTCAGACAGCATTTGAAGAAAGTAAAATGCAAGAAAATACAGTAAAATGCACCTGGATTAATAAATGGTGCAAGAAAATACAGTAAAATGCACCTAGATTAATAAATGGTGCATTGTGAAGGGCATTAAAGCCAGTAGAGAAAGGGCATCAGTGAGTATGAGCATTTGGGTTAATAAAGCTGCAGACTGAACCTCTCTACCCTGTAAGAACAGTTGCTTCTACCAGGAAGTGTAAAAACCCCATAAAAACCAATGTGTTCTTCTTGAGACACTTCCATAGATCTGATGTTTCATCTCAAGCCCTGAATATGGCAATCTGAATGTTAGAGCAAAGACAAGAAAAAAACCAACACAGAAAAGTTTCCTTTAAACACAGGATGCCTCGAGTTGCATGAGCCAGTGCCCAGGAAAGGAAATCAAAGGGTGTTCAGGTGCATTCCCATCAAAATCAATAAGCAATCTAATTTAAAATCATAGCATGGAATTAAGGTCACCTCAACTGGGTAACAAGTCAGCTACCTCAAGGCTTTTCCTACAGTCAAAAAAGATGATTCATCCTCTGCAGAAGCCTTGCTCTCCTCTTCAGCAATAACTGGAGCCCACCTGGCTCGTTCAGATAGTGGCCTCACTTTTAGGTAACTTTGGTTTAAAAAAATAAAATCAAATAAATCAATAAAAAAGGATGAATGCCCTCCAAAGGAATCCTCCCACTGCCATCAAACAGTATCTGTGGGAGACCAAGGAACTTGATCTCCACACACCTAAGCTGCCCCAACCCACAAGCTGTTCATCTCAGTACAGACTTGAAAAGCAGTTAGAGAAAGCCCTCAGAGAATCATGCCCACGCTGGTCAGCACCTATTTGTTTACAAGAAGTGAGAGAAAGACCAAGAATGGAATACTTTTTTTATAGCCACAAGCAGAGGTCTGCTGTTAAAAAAAAACAGGCTTTGTCAAGGATCCAAAAGGGAGACCACTGGGCAATTACCAGAGTGAGCCATGCTGACCTAGACCTCTGAAATCTATGTCAGTCCATTTATTTTCATCCCCCATGTGTGTGGCTGTACAGAGACATGCAGAAATACTCAGAAGAAACACATGCAAATCTTCACTCTGATCTCTTCAGGCTTTGTTCTAGTAGGAAATATTGTGAACAGCTTCTAAATCAGTTTCTCCTACATCAGGCAGATCACACAGTACAAAGCAGAGCAGAAGAAGACAAAAAAAATCTGACTTTCACCTAGTGCCCAGGAAAGCAGGCAGGGCAGTCATCACAAGGCAGGGAGTCCTGCTTCTGACTGGAAGCTGGAGCCTGTCTTCACTCGTGGCAGCTACTACACTGAGCCTGATGGACAGTGCTACCAAAACTGCAAAAATGTTAGTGGAGCACTGGAACAGGTTGCTCAGGGAGGTGGTGGAGGCCCAATCCTGCAGATATTCAAGGTCAGGCTTGACAGGGCTCTGAGAAACCTGGTTTAGTTAAAGATGTGCCTGCTCCCTGAAGGGGGATTAGACTAAATGACCTTTAAAGGTCCCTTCAAACCCAAACCACTCTATGATTCTATGCTGAAGGGCAGGAGGACTCTTAAAAAAGAACACTGTTCAGCTATCACACTGAAGATCTATCTCAGTGGCTTTTGCTGGAATTGTGACTCCCATTTCAGATTTAGCTGTGGAAAAAGTAACACCTGGACCAAATGATGCAAAAGGGCTTCCATGGATCAATGACATAGCTCCTTAAGCTGGAGCAAAGTTTGGTTCCGTGGAGCTCTGATGACAAGGTGAAGTTTTTATAGAGCTCTTCATTACATCAAGACCCTTGGAAGACATTATGACAGAAAAGTGAAACTCTCTCATCTCTATCACGGGGTATCAAGCAATGCTGGTTGAAAATCAGCCAGATGCTGCCAGGTTGTATATTGTTAATGGCTTCTGTAGCTGCTAACACATAAGACTGCTGGAGCGTAGCGAGTTCAGATGTTCAGTTTAGGAATTCTTGTATCACTACTCCTGCCTGGGAAGGCAAATCCCAAAAGGTTTCGGAGGTTTGAGAAAATTTTCTTGGCATTTTAGGACTTGAGGACTGGTGTACTACTCTAATGTGCTTAACCACTGTGGTATTATCAATTCCCTGTCTTGTTTCTCACTCAGATACACTTCAGCATTAAATAGAGTGGGTTTTGCTCAGCTGCAAACACCTGGATGCATGAACAAAATGTCTGGATTACTGCAAATGCCACGCTTTTCAGCTCCCTTCTTATTAAACCACTCAACAGTTCGTGTATATTATGCAAACCTTTCCTGGGGGATTTGGTTTTGAATTATACATGACTCTTCTAGTCATTAATACAATGCTTTTTACATCTCTCAGTAGTTGCTTCATTCATTAACTCCCTAAACCCAACCTGTTTACATTAAAAAGCATCATTTCTGTTCTCACTATCCTCTATTTTTTTCATTTTTAGAAAGAAACAGTTGGGAAAATTGAACTGTAGCTGTCAAAAGTCACCACTTAAAAGAAACTGTTACTTGAGCAATAATAAGTATTTACATACTCGTGACACGCAGCTCATTCATCTTCACAATGTCTTTGTTAGGCATTCAATATTAGCCAAGCACTCTGCTGGCAAAACCTTACTGGTTTTACTGGAGTCTTATTGGAAGCAACTGGAGAAACTGACCCAAACCAGGCAGAAATCTGGTAAAGAAAGAAGACCTTTGTAGTCCTGCCAAGGTAGACTGACAGTGGGCTTCAAGATGAAATAAAACTGATGCTAGAACAAAGAACAGTGAAAGGGTTACATTTGCAACAGGGCTAAGGGTTGGGGCAGGAGTCCAAGAGTCACACATAGGGCAGACCTGAAAAATAACATGGGAAGGAAGCGAGCTCAGAGAGGATAAATAGAAGATTCAAGAACCTGGGCTGCTCCAGCCACTACTGTTTGTCATCCTTTGGAAGTGGAATGGCAGGAGATTGCAGACCACCATGGCTGATCACAGACAGAACAAGTTTACTGGTGACTCTTCTAGCTATTTGTCTAGAAGCTAAAAATCCACCTGTATTGATCCAATAGCCCAAGGGGACTAGACTATGGTGGCTTGTAGCTTATTCACAGCCCTCAGCATCTCAATCTATTGCCTTCAGCATCTTCTGAACAGCCCAGTGAGAAGCATCATGCAAGTTATACACGCTCCATGGACAGAAATATCCAGGTACAAGTAACACAGGCATATAATGAGACAGCACACTTCCCTATAGTGGTCAGGACAAGTTTAGCAAGTCCAGCTAAGCAAACACAGCATTCTGAAATAAAATACACAACTATGACCCTGTGACTCTACACCGAGGTTTCCTGTTATCCTGGCAAGACTGTCTAGCTTTTGGCTTGTCCTCTGTGCTGTCATGAGTTCAGTCCTGTCTGTACTGGCTGGAATCTCGTCACTGTGATGTCAGAACATGTTCTTACACTGTTTACCCAGACTGAAGTGAAATGCAGCTCTGGACCAGGCAGGGTATCTGCTGTTTTAGTGCCTATCAGCAGGCTCTGATGATCTCTCAGCTTCCCCACAGCACTTGCTGCAACCTGTGAAAACTGCACCCCCTCTTAATTTCATTAGGCTTTTACCTCCTGGCAGTTGATACATATTTGCTAACATAATTTGTTTTCCCCTTGAGAAGAGGCTTTGTGAAAGCTGAAGCTGCAGAGTCTGGCCTCACCCTGCAGGAGCACACTGCAGTAATCTATACAGATAAAGCACTCGGGGTCCACACCAGGGTGCCCTTGTGATGTGCTCCTCAGCTGTGACAGCAATGTGGATAAGAGACAGCAAAGCCTCTGAGCAGCACGTACAAGGCACAGATTCATTCACTCTAATTAGACTTAGGTCTTCCCTGCCCCCCTTTTATGTGATGAAAAGTGAGAAAGCTGACTGTGGGTGGCTTCACCATTCAGACATTATAGACACTACCAAGCACTATATAAACTGGTGCTCAGGAGCCATCATCAACATCCACAGACTAATGGATTTAACTGAAATGAGAGAAAGACAATGCCATAAGTGTTGACAAAACAAGACATGCATTCCCACCTTTCCTCTAGGTGAGGATGAAACAGTACATAGCTTGAATGTGGATGGTGACATATGCTGGGAAATCCAAATTATCTGCCTGGAAAGGAAGCAGGTTAAGAGCAGCAGAGATCAATTCCAGCTCATTTTGGAGCTGTTCTGTATATGCTGAAAAGAAACACACAGAGACAAAGGAAAAAGGTAGGTGAAGGGATTGTCAATTTAAGCACCTAGGTTTGGGTCAGTATTAAAAAGTGATGAAAAAAGGTAATCACAGCTGGGTCAAGGGAGACATGATGATAAACTACAGCTCTATTTTTTTCCATAAGGGAAGTTGAGGAGAAAAGCTAACGTGATGAACGTGTTGGCTGTTAATGCCAAGTTCCATAGGCAACAGCCTGAAATTTAATCCCACAAATCAGTAGAAGGAAAATGCTGGGTTGAAACAGCTTGCTCTCCAAAGAGCTCCCCCCTCCCGCCCCGAGTCTGTTCCTGAATGAGCTGCTGTCGCTCAGCACATCAACAAAACAGATTAACTGTTAGATAATCTGATCTGGGGGGGGTGGAGGGGGGAGCTACCCACTAGCCATGCCACACTCTCCTAAAAGCACATGGCACAGAGAGTCACAGGATAAGGCTGTACAGTCTGGTCCTCTCTTGCGTCTGCACCGCACCGAGTTTGGAAGCATTTCTTCTCCATCCAAAAAAAGCAAAAGGATTTCATGTGGTGACAGCCAGCTCTTTGCTTAAAATGCCCACATAGCACATGGATGCTGCTTTTTCATTTAAGAGATTATTTGAGACATACAAGCAATGCATATTAAAAAAACCTGCCTTAAACCCCCCTCCCTCCAAACCAAAACCAAACCACCAGACAACATTTTACTTTTAAATGCATAAAACTGTATGCATGCTGTTTATGTTCTGAAGTAGAGTTAAACTCTGGTAGTATGTAGGGGTTTTATCTTTTTTTTTTTCTTTCAGCAGCTTTTATTAGTTAAGCCTATTCTTCTCTAGCTTTGCAGTGCTGCTTTTCAATTGGTTTTATTTCTTGGTGTCAAGTCAACGTAAACGCCTGTTGCTGAATTAGAGAGCTCTGCTTTTCTCCAAAGTAGTGTTTTAAATCATAAAGCACCTTCCAGGAAAGAAGCAGGCTAAGAAGCACCACAGCTGCTGCTTTTCCAGAGCACCTGGACAGCAACGAGCTGAAAACATCACAGCAATACATTGGCTTTTCAAAATTAGGACCCAAGTTTGCTTTTCACAATTTATCACAGTTACACAGCTGCTAAGAAACTCCATTTGTTTTGTTTGGGCTGCAGAAACAAATCATTATTCTGTGTGACTTCGATTTTTTTTGGTAAGTATTATCAAGTACAGTAAGGTCTGCATTCCTAAGGGCAGAAGGGAAAGGAGATGTGCACGAAGGTCCCTACCCCATACCACATTTCACGACAGAGGAAGTTTTTATGCATTTAGGCACCCACTGTATAATTAATTGAAAGTTTCACCATGTTGATTTTTAGGTCAACAACTTATTTATTATAATCCTAAACTGATGATAAGGGCCATTACTTTTACCTCACCAAACATCCCATTGAGTGGTTCCCTTACCAGTAAGCCCATGGGCTGTCCTTTCTAGATCTTTTTGTTTCACTTTTATCTCTCTGGCATATCTGTATTACAATAGTCAAGTCAAATATTTTTTACAGGACTGCCCTCCTGCCACTTTATCCCTGAAGAAAGCTGTCAGTAAGAGGTCCTGCCCTGCTCTCTCTCCACCCTGAGGACTCAAGCAGTGCTGTCTTCACAACCCCTATATTCTGGGGCTCCCCTTCTGAAGATGCCTACAGCCAGGAGACCCATTGCCAGGCAGGTGCACAGAGCCTACACTGCAAGTGCAGGGTTACCCTCAGCTGGCTCTGTACATGACACTCACTGCATATGGAAGTTCTACGTGCAGCAAACCTGCATCCTTGTTAGAAGTCCCTGGCCTAAACTGGCCTGTAGGGACTGCAGAAAGGAGGGACTTTCACTCTGGAAGCATATTTAGAACCTTGAAGGCAAAAGCACAGGTTAGCACAGCTACCAGGAGAGTTTAGAGGAGTAAGACTGATCTTGGAAGGAGTATTTGAGGCCCACTCTCTAAATTTCATTGCCAGACAATGGACTGTGACTTGCAGAGCACCTCTTCCCTGAGCTCAGTTCCCTGCAGTGGTATTAAATCCATCTAAAACGAGAAAAGCAGTGATCCAGACCTTAAATTGTCAGTGCAAACTCCTTTGCCTTTGTTTAGGCTCTAAGTGCTGGAAGGCATGGAAGACATCTCAGAAGAGAATCACTGAAAATCTGAAGAACAAATGCTGACAAACAGTTGATTACATTGTCTAATACAGAGCAATAAGCACAAGAAGGATTTTTAAGTACAGCCTAAGGAACTGATTTAGTGCATACGTAGGGCCACCAGATTACAGCTGAATAAGAGTGCTGGCATCCCCTTGTGTGCATGATGTACCCAGATGTGTGAAACAAAAGGGAGCTTCAGGAACCTTCAAACACCCACCTAACATCATCCGTGCAACTAATTTATGGAGGTGCCAGAGAGGTGAACAGGTTCACATTTAGCACTCACAAAGAGTTAGCACCTGCAATTAGTCACAATCCTTGACCATTAATCCGAGAAACTCCCTGTCAGAAAAGATGCTCAGTCCTTTGGCCAGATGTTTCTTACACAGTCTTTAAAAGGAACTGCCCTATGTCTGCATCAGAAATATCTGATCCTCATAAGATGTAGGACAATGGCAATTTATTTGGCCAACAGCTTGTTGATAAAAAGACAAACAAGCACACAGCTTCCTAGGGATGTTTTGGTTCTTTGTCACACAAAAGTTACAAGCACCATTCAATGAAACAATACAGTGTCAGATTTTAATTTTCTATTTTTTTGTAGAAGAGCAGGAATTTATACTGTCATAAAACCACCTCTGAAATCACAAATATATTCTCTTTAGTTCTAGCTAGAGATGTGTAAATAATTTTCTGTCTGATGCCTTCAGTGATACAGAAATGCACTTCTGCATTTATGTCAGGCTCCTGAAGAATTAACCACTGCCCTGCCCAGTGCAACATCTGTATTTTTTCTAACACTGCTGATAATATTTTTGAACAAAACCAAAGAAAAAGATTCATGAAGTGGAAGCAGAGATTATACTAAAACCAAACAAAGCCTCAAAAAACAATCCACACCAAAAAAACCCCGAAGAAAATGAACCAACCAACCAAAAAATCCCCAACAAGCCAAAAGCACAACACCCCCCAAAACACCAAACCTCTTAAAATGCTTCACAGAGTTTTAAAAACTCTGTCAAAAGGACAGCAAACCAGATCCTACTCTTCTTGGAATGAAAATGCCTTGACTTCAATAGAAACAGGGTGGAGTTCCACGCCTGCAAGTCTTCTTCCACTGCAGTTTAACTGGCAGGACCCTGGCTGATCTCTCCAGTGGATAGTTCAGTTGCTCCTGGCTGCAAAGACCCTGCAAACTCTCTGCATCCTCAACATGCAAAATGGGTTCTGAGCCAAGCACTTGGATCTGAACAGAACCAGCCTCTGAGGATCAACTCCTTATCTAAGCAGAAAGGAAAGAAAACCACATACAGGGCCAACTTGACAAACGTCTCCCAAACCAATTTTAAAAGCTGGCCCAAAACACATCTATCTTATGATCAAAAGTCTTTTGTAGTCAAGATGCTCTTAGATCATTTTAGACATATCTGTACACCCTCAAAATTTTAGCTTGGGTTCTACTCCAATCTCTTGTGGGTCAAGAAAGACTTTTATGCTCCTTTCAGTCTAAACTAGGAGAAATTCTGGATGGACTCCTGCTACACATCTGCTATGTCACCTGTCCTGGCTCAGGCATTCTGCATTTGAGGATCCATGGCTAAGTCATCACTCCCAAAAAGCACAAGTTGCTACTTGACTCCCCCACTGCTGCATGTGTACATCTCTGGTGTCCAAGGTTTTCTAGTCAGTTTTCTTCAGATACTTCTTAGATACTTTTCTTCTTAGATACTTCTAATCTGGTTAAGGCACTGCATTTTTTTTTGGTTCTGTTTTCTGTTTATGAAGTCACTAAGCAGCCCAAACACTCACAATTAAATCAGGACCACCAAAGGTAGAAAACCTGCCATTCTCCTCTCCTCCAAGCCAAAGAGATTCATCACACTGGATCCATCATGCCCATTTGCAAGTTACCTTCCCTTTACAACATACTATAAGAATCTTTCCAGTGCTGAGGCTCCCTGTATGTGGTGAAAGCCAAAGAGAGGTGCAAAACCTAATAGCAAATTACCACACCCTTTTAATCAGGTCTCAGCAAAAAATATTTTAAGTCCCTCACTATCAGGGCACTGGTTCAACAGAACAGAAAACAGAGCAGCCCACTCAGGTTCTCAACCTAATTCTTCACTTTCCTCCTCCTGTCTGAACAGCCCAGCAGGAAAAAGTAGTTAATTGGACTGGAGGCAGCTGGACTGAAAAAGGATTTGGACCAAATCTTGTACAAAATGTCTTACATTTTCATCTGTTGTGAAACTTCTTTGTAATGCACTTCAAGTAATTAAATGCATGAGGCAGGAGAAAAAGGAGAGGCTGTTGCTTCTGTGCCTGCTACCTCCACACAGAAGTCTGATGTCAATAAATGAAGTTTATTCAAGTCAGGAAATGAAAGGCTGACAGGAGTTCTGAGATAGAAAGGGTATATTTTATGAAAGATTTACAAGACAGATACTCAATGACATTTTTCATCACATTGTACTTCACTGTGTTACACGATGCTCTCTAAAAACATCCACTGTAAATAGGAGATGTTTTCTCCGTGTTACTTTTTGAAGCTCCTTACAGCACTGTTTAGGAGTCTGGGCTTTAGTAGGTCCAGTGTTCCCTAGAGTGCAAAAAAGCCAGAGGGCAATGCACAAAGACTTTCCCAACCTCAGCCAAGTTGCATTTGACAGATGACCTTGATGTCATGTCACACTGGCCACTGGCAATAGACTTGTTCCCTTCCATAACTGCCTAAGTATTTGGTGCAGTTTCCAGTTTCAATACCCTGTATTAAAGTAGACAGTCTAATTATTCTCTCTCATAACAAACTGTTTTCAAGAAAGAGCTTTTGATGTAAGATGAAAATACCAGATGGATCAACTTCCATTTAAACCATAATGTTGCAGCTAAACAGAGCATAAGGTTGTCATTCAAATCCTGGGCCTAATCCTGCCACCTCTGCTGTGTTCCAGGAGGAACCTGACTGAGTAACTACGGAGCATGATGCAGGTGGTAAAATATGATGGTTATGACTAATAAGTAAGAATTTATCCTGCCTTTGTGTTTGCCTGTTAGGCTATTGTTCCCTGAGCAATGGCAGGTAGCTCTGTACACGTTTCTACCTACATGACAAAAATCAGCTTTCCAATGTTCAATAAGCAGCAAACAAAGCAAATCCGTACACTTCCCATTTTCTCTGCCAACCTGCACCCCACGATCCTGTTATTAGTAAGTTGGAGTTAAAAAGCTGATTTTTCTCTGTTGGGTCAAAGCACAAACTAAGCATTTCTGCACCATCCAAGCAATTTTGCTGTAGCCCATTTATAAACTAAGGCTGCTTTGCAGGGTTACAGCTTAGTGCATCCATAAAAGAGCACGAGAGAAAGAAAAGCATCATTGTTGTACTAACAAACCTGCAACGAGCAACCCCTAACCCAGCTACTGGTAGCAAATTACACTGTATTAAAGTCACATTCCATAATAATGGAAAATACAGGTATATTTCAGAAAAAAAATCATCTTTTTCCTCCTAAACAGATTTCAAGTATTACTATATTTACTTCTCTTTGATGTCTATTCTCATACGACACACAGACAGGAGTAACTTTATGAAACCCAACTCTGAAAACAGGTTAGAACTTGGATTTGCATCTTTTTTTTTTCTTTTTTTTCTCAGAATAGTATTCTTCATTCTTCTCTAAATAAACAGTGGCTAAACCCTAGGAGCAGAGAGAACTGGTCTGAGAATTCATGCATCTGGTAAGAGATCAGACAAGTAAAATGTTATTTCTTGTAGAACAAATCATCCATGCCAATACAGATTGAAAAAAAATATTTAATTTCTACTAAGAATTAACAAAATATTGCTGGAGAAAGAAAATTGAAACTTTCTATGAAATTTTCTACTAAATGTTCTTCCATTTCTATGCATTTTCCTATCCTAATCAATCCACATTGGACATAGGCTTTTTTTATTTACTTAAGAAAGAAAAAAAGCTGCCCATATTCTAGATTAAAAAAACCAAAAAACACATTAGTGCATCTCTCCCAAGTCATTTGCCCTTCAAAATAAGATTCAGCATAGCTTGCCTTTTAATATCTGCTTAGATCTGGCTTTTTAGAGCACAGGACAGACAAACAGGGAATGGATCCAGACAAAGAAACCAGTGATGGGAACTGTACTATAATTCTAATTGCAGAGATCACTACTAATATTGTAAGGGTACAGCACGTTATGCTCCAGCAGCAGAAGATCTCTCCTGAATTTTGAGTCTTGTAACAGGAGTACTCTGAAAAGATTTGAGCCAAAAAAATTCATGAGATGAATGAGAAGGAAAAGCATTTATTGTAAAATTCAAAAGGCCAAATGTATCACCTATGAGAGGACTGCAGAATTTTTGTGTTAGGAGAAATAAAATTCTCCATGCCTATAATTTCTGAAGCACACACACGCACAACTAGCGTGGTACAAATACCATCAACTGTCTAAAGCATCTCATTTGAACCTCGAGATTAATTTACATGCAAATGCAAAAATACTTGTGCCAAGACAAAAACTTCACAGTTTATTTTCAGTTCTGAGTTTTCTTCCAGAATAGCTCTTTCGACTAAGAAGAGTCAACGGCTGCCATCAGAAATGGTATTTTAAATCAAGATGAGAAAAATCTTTAATTTCCTTCTTTTTTTTTTAATTTTTCCCACATTTCCTAATTCTAACAAGGTCTTAAAATGATTAAGCATTATATGTGACACAGCCAAGCATAAAGCTTCAAAGTAAATATTCCAAAAGACATTTCCCTCATCAAGCAAGCTCTTTTGAAACTAATGTATTGGAAATGTTGGTCCCAGCAGAACAACAGACATTTCAAATATGCACAGTTATTGGATTTCTCTCTATTGCCATCATGAATTATCACAGGTTTCTCTGTGTAAGCACCACAAAGCAAGGAAGAAAAACAAAAAAAATGAAGACAAATAAGGGAATAGATTAAGAGAAAGGAGAACTGCAGGTTGGCAACATAAAAAAGCCCAGCTTCCTACCACAGAATTGGCTCTACTATATTTAACATGAGGCTTATTAGCAGTGGCTGTATTTTTGAAGTCAATGGTCCTGTACTTGAAGCACACATGGAACTTCCCAGGAAGTGACAGTGCTTGTTTGCAGACCTGGATGTATGTATCACTTCAGGAGTTTTGGTTTTGGGTTTTTTTTGGTGAAAAGCAGTGCAAAATGAAAATCTTGGGGAATTCAGGTACTTTCCCTTTTTAGACCTTCTCTTCTGAGAGTTTGGATGAATAATTCATTAATACTCCACTGGGGGAGAAAAAGAAGAAAGGGAAAAGGTGCAAGAGCTTTTTCCTAGCATGTACAAAGTGTGAAAGTTTTCAGAGCAAAACCACCAGCTGATCTTTCAAAGAACATGTACATCCATCACACAGCAGAACTGTAATCAGTTGTTTGCTGGCAAAGGGACTGTGTCACACTTCATTTGGAAGTTTCATTTCCTCTGTGTAAGGGATGCTTTAAAAAAAAAACAAAAAACTTCAAAGAAACAGATGAAATGACAGAGGGAAAAGACAAGGCTTACAACATAATACAGCATAGTTAGTGTCCTAAATTTCTGCTGGGATTCTGTAACATGCATAGTTAATCTGATGACCTGGAATCATATTGTGGAAAAGTAATGAAAATCTTGAACGTACCCAGAAATTCCACATATTGAGCTCAATTTACTTCTCATAAACATAACTGGAAAACCTGACTCTGATGGAAGGCTTGATTAGGGTTGGAAAACTCTGGAAAACATTCAGCAAGTTGGTGATTTTACTTTCTCCATCTTGACTTGCATATGTGTCCATCCTCCTATTTGCAAATGTCACTACAAAGCAGGCTGGAGGATACACAACTCTGCAAGTCTTCCCTGGAATAAACCCCACCTTTTAGTAGCCTGCCTCAGCTGGTGGACATCCTCACACCTTGCCGAGGCTCTGGGAAGTGCCTGGGGGATGGACTACAAAGCACTCAAAGAGTGCAGGATGCTCCTGGTGTGGGATGCTCCAGAAACCTTTTAAAGCAGTGAGGGTGCTGGACTTGCCCAAAGCCAGGGATGGGGCTGAGGGGAAGCCATGGGTCTTTTCTCCTAAAACAAGCCCTCAGCTAATAGATGATCTGGATGTCAGGCAGCTAGACAGAAGTGCTAACAGAGTGAGAAGACACTGTGCAACAAGGAAAAGTATCTAGGAACCTCAACTTTCCTTAGAAAATGTTTCTGGACCTCAGAGCTTGTTCTGCTGAAAAAGAGAGGAAAAAAAAAAGCCTTAAGAAAGAGAGAAAGCTTAAAATGACCTCACTTTCAAGTCTCACACAAGAAAGTGACAAAGAAAAAACCTACAGCAATTTTTTTGTCTCCGTTTCCAGGTTGGAAAGGGGAACTTAACTGATGGAAATTTGAATGCTGAAGGTTGAAAACACTGACTTTCAGAGTGTTGGAGGCCTGAAGTGATAGACATGAAGATGCACTACAGCAGCATAGAGAAAAGAATATTTTGAAATACATGCAATAAATGGGTTACAAAAAAATTCATAACAGGGAACTGAAATACAGTGGGTAATGAAAGTAGTTTTTTTCTTTTGTAACCAAACCAGTAACTTTCATCTTTTCTCCTTTTACTTTCTGACATTCCTGCAGAGATTTCTCCAGGTATAAACAACACTATTCAAACACATTCACCCACATCCAAATAACAAGAATCTTACAGTTAAAATTGTATCTCGAGTTCTTTCTTTAAAGAAAATTAACTATATGGGAATCAGGGTTTTTAAGGTATTTTAAGGATGAATTCACATCATGACTACTTCTTCCACCTGGGGAGATTATTCACCACTCCAAGTGCAGAGGACTACTGCCACAGTTCTGCAACACTGAGCCTGCTTTCTAGAACCATCCCTTAGCTATGCTGAGGGGGAAAAAAGGCTTCTGTAAAGCACTGAGGTGAAAAGTTCAAAACCAGTGTGAACAGAACAAGCAAACAGCTTATATAAAAACAAAACATCCTCTGTGCAAATACTTGTGTTTCTGCTGGTTAACCTATCTTCAAACCTGCCTACAATTTGTATTCATGCTTTAGGGTTGGTTTGTTTTTTTCTTTTGTACGTTTAATAGCAACATGAACTCCCCAGGCACGTCTTTGTTCTGGCAGGTGTATGTAACCCTCCTTCCAGCTCAGACTAATGCTGGTTAAGATTCACATGAATAAATTCTTAGGTGATGAGGTAGCAACATGTATCACAGGTCTTCTCACCTGACAGCAACGACAGCAGACAGCTACACTAATATTTTAGCAGTGCTAAATTTCATCTCCAGACATCTCCTCTTACAGGCTGTAAATGAGTCTTAATAACTTCACCTTGTCAAGGACAGGAGCAGAATCTGTGACTGATATTTATCCATTACTATATTATTAGCAAAAAAAAAAACCCTGCACTTCACAAATGACAAGTTAGAGAGGTGGTGGCTGCAGGAATGAGCTGTTCTCTGCTCAAAGCAGGGAAGGGAGGGAAGCCACTAGAAGGAATATGCATGAATATGTTTGTCTTTCATGGAGAGAAAAAGGGAAAGCCAGACAAAAAAATGTAATCAAATCAGTCAAAGATCCATGGCTGTCTAAGGATATTAAAGATTTCTCTTCAGTATTCAGTAAATAAAATGCTTAAGTACCAGGTACAGGGGCGAATAAACGATGCAGAAAAGGCTTAAGTATAAAAACAAACAAAGTTGAGTAAATTTAAATGCTCATTTAGAAAGGATAAAACACAGTATGGTCAGCTTCACAGTGATCCTTTGCAAGTTTAGGAAAAATGTATAAGAAAGGTAATAATAAAAAAAAAATTAAAGAATAACAGCATAACAAATTAAAAGAAACGGTTTTCTCTTCCAAAAATGGTTACATGAAGCATCTCTCATTTTTATGATATCACAGGGTTAGTAACACCACTGATACACAAACAACAGACACCACCTAATACAGCTTTTTGTCAAGGAATAATTACTCCACAGGATCAAAACTTCCCTTGCAAAGCAGATTTAAAACTCAGTCACAGTGACTTTATATTCCCAGGCAGTATTCCCAATGATATTTTTTTTCCCTGCAATCTATAGTAAGCATAAATTTTGTGACATACTTATTTATGGATCTTGATTTGATGTTGATTTAATGTGCAAAGTAATTTGATTAATTGCAAAAGTTTTAATCCACCTTTCTTCCTCATGACAGTCATAACTATTCTTCAGCCATGATGCTTCAAATATCTAAGCGTGTCCCACGAGCTTTGCATTCAGAGCTAGGGAAGGACAAAAGATGACTCCGGGGCCTTGGACAAGCACACACAGCACTGTCCTCAGCCCAAATGCCTGATGTTTTTGAGAAGAGCTACCAAAGACCAGGGCTGCAAAGGGTTGGACCTAACTGCAGACTCAGAGAGTACTCCCACTCCTCACTCAGCGACCTCCTCTCCAGCCACCCTGTGCCTCTTCTCCAGGCACTGACGCCTGCTCCAGGCGCATCCTGCAGCACCTGAACACCAGCAGCCACTCACCACATGAAACACACCCCTTTTCCTTTTCACTGCCAGATGCTGGAGCAGGAGGAGTTGGTTTAGAATTCAGAATCATTACGGTTGGAAACAACCTGCAAGATCATTAAGTCCAACTCAGTATTATCAGGGCCACTAAACCTAGTTCCTAGTGCAGTGGCCTCCCTTGGTGAAAGAAATCACCATCTTATAGTGTAAAAAGCTGCAAAATTTAAGGCATTATTTTCTAATAGATGCTGTAACTAAAAAATACCAAAGAGGTAAAGGAGGACGTGAAGGGACATGGCAGCACTAAACAGGGAATGTCTTTTTACCACCAGAAGAAACACAACCAACATATTCAACACTCCCTTTCCAAAGTTAAAAATAGAAGTTCACTTGTACTGACCACATACTGCTGGCTAAGATCTGAGCTAACCTCACTCTCAACAACTCACTAAGAATAATAGTGAGTAAATTCACTGGGTAACTTGGATCCAGCTCTAGGCTTAGATGCATCAGGCAGATGCCTGAGACAGCGTTAGGTCAGGGAAGGCAGAGCTGGTGCTGTGGCAAGGGCTTGGAGCACGCGGCTCAGCAGCCAGCACGGAGGTGCAGCCAAGCTCTGCATCCATCTCCTGCAGCTATGCTCCTGCAAAACATGGGGGTTCTCACCTCTTTTCACCCGCTCCCTCTTTGCCTCTTCTTTTGGGGGGTTCTTGCCCAGGCTGGCTGCCACAGCTCGGGCTGCTGAGCTGAGCATCACTGGCTTGCTCAGCTCCATCCTGAGCAGCCCTCGCATTCAGCCTCTGGCCACGATGCCAACTTGCTCCCAAGTTGTTCTATCTACAGCCAGGTTTTTAAATGCATGAACTTGTTTGTATAAATTCATAAACTTGGCACTCACTTCTCAGTAGCTTCTCCAGATATTGCTTCCCATTGCAACACACATATGCTAGATTTCTTCCCAGTTACACTGCTGGGTTTTTTTCTGAAGGGTGGCCTAGTTAGTGACATCACTGATAATGACTCTCCAGTGATGGCTCTGCTGCATGTGCTTTCTTTACCTCTATTTTTGGCTTTATACTTCTTTGAAAATCCTTCTTTATGCCAAGACCAATCTACTTCAAAATGATTTTGAACCATCAGTTTGGTTCATATTAGTCACATACAGTATTGACATGGGAGTTTGCAGACTGCACACCCTCTGAAGAAGAAATTTGTCAACAAACCTAACCCACAGAACAGCAACACATTATAGATGGGGAAAGAGCAAATCCAGCCTGAACTACTTTGCAGTTACTGCAGGAGGAAAGTTGCTAACGTGATTTGCTGTCAAGAAACACATGTCAATGTATAAAAATCAGGCTCCTATATTTTAACTTTCTTTAATTATCTGCTGGCTCCTCTGTACCTACACAATTTTTATTTGGCTTGCTCGCATCCCCCTTATCATGTGCTCTGACTGTGCTTTCTTGGCTGCCCAATGCTCCTGGCATTCCTTCCAGTAGCCCCCAGTCAGACACTTCCTTCTGCCACCAAATTGAATGGCCTGAAAAAAAGGTGCCCAGAGCTGCTTCACACTCCTCAGGGTCTGTGAGAAACCTGCCCAGGGTCAGTGAAGGTTTAAATGCCAGCTTTGGTGCGTAAACAGCAAAGCCAAGTCTGTCAGAGCAGAAACACAGGTCCTTTTGGTTCAGCCACCAGCTGCTGTCCCATTTCACTGGGATCTCTTTTACAGGTACATCTTGCACAATCATGTGTAACTCTGGGGTATCCACCTGGTTTGCATCTTTAAGCTGGTCTCCTTCATGCTTTTATCTAAAGCATACCAGTTGCAAAACACTTCTAATTATTTTTAACTTATCTATTAAAATGCAGCATTTCCAGAATTAAAGGCACCTAATTGCCACTTGAGAACATAAGTTAGCACACAAATATACAGGATTTCAAGAGTCAGAATGCTATGAAACAGGAACACGTTGGAGTCTTGCTATTAGTTACTAATTATCAGTCTGTTCAGAACTACAGAAAAAAATACTCATCAAAATCTGTCAAGCCCTGGGCATGTGGTAGAGACACAGTGCTCACTGAGTGAGGGTCTGAGACATTTCCCCTCACCAGCAGGCTCCTGCAGTAGCAATGTTTTGAAGATAATAGCTCTGAGCAAAGAAATACTGCTTTGTGGCATTCTTGTCTGGGACAAGAAATGGAAAGATGGAAAAAGGCAAAGGAGGAAAGAGAAACCTTGAGTATTCTCTCATCTTCCTGCCGCTCTGAAAGAAAATGATGGGGCTCTGGAACCTGGAAATTTCTCAGTGTTCTGTGAAGTGTGCACACACATGTGCATCCGCACAACTGAGGAGGAAACAATATCACAAAGCAAGCAGAAAGACACAGAAAATTCAAACAGAAGAAAACTGAAAAAGCAAGGAAAAAAATTATAACAAGAGCAAAATCAATTTTCATCCAGAGTCATCTCATTGGCCCCAGGTAACACATTACTCACCTTAGGCTCAACTACTTTTCAAAACACCAGTACTTTGGTGGGGAACAACAGCAATATAACCTGATTCTCCCAGTCATGCACCTATGAACCTCATCCCTTTGCCTGACCTTCACAGACTTCATCAGCACATCAGTCTGCCCGTGAGAGCAGGTTCTGCTAAGAATGAGAGGAGGAGGGCGATTGATTTCCATGGAAAATACATGGAAATAGGCACGAATCTTGCTGGAAAGGAGATGTGAATTGCTGTGTGCACAACACGACCCTTCTGTTTGTACCAACTCCCACTGCCATCTTCCCCCTAAAGGGAGGTGGCAAATGGCATGGTCCAGAAACCAGCCAGACACGGGTGTGTTACCTACAGGAGCAGCACTGCCTTTCCAAAAGGCTGCAGGCATATTCCTCATATTGCTGCCTAAGTACATCTAAAGCTTACACATGGAACAGGAGACCAAATGCTGGGGCTGAGACCTACCTGATTAGTGAGGCTATATTTCAAGCCATAGAATAAAGCAGGCTCACAGACAAACGCAGCAATTACATAATTATCCCCCTGGCAGCAGTTCAGCCTCTTCTGCTTCTACTGTATTTATACTCAATTTAAAAACTTCCTGTACATCCATGTGTATTTCTCCCTGCATTTCTTATACATAATTGATGTTTGCTTTGTGTCTGTTAGCTTTCGAACTCTCTTACCCATGACCTGTTTGCTATTTAAAGAAAAAAAAAACAAACCAAAAGAACACACAAACAAACAAAAAACCCCACACTAAAACAAAAGGAAAAGAAAAAAAAAAGAAAATAATCCAACACATCTATTTAGGGAAGGGAGAAAACTACCAAGCATGCAAAATAGTGTGGTGACAAACACACGGAATTATTAGGTATTCATATTCTGTCTTTGTATTTAGGTTTTGAAGGAGAGAAACAAAATAGAAAGGTGATCTTTCTAAAGCTCACTTCCCTCAAGAATAAAATGAAACAAAACCAGCTCTTTCAGCCCGATTTTTCTCATCAAATCCTTTTCTTCCACTAGCTTTGCCACATCACTACGAGACACTCGTATCTCTTTGTAAGACTCCAGGCAGAGGGTGTGAAGTCCCTCCACGGTGTTCAGGTTCTGCTGGGAACAGTGAGGAACTGGCATCTCTCATCTCTGCCCCTCATTCCCACTCCACTGTACCGAGCAGCTGATTCTTTCAGTGGATGTTTTGCAGACACTCTTTCGCTGCACTGTTTTTTTTCCTCTGGCAGAGGCAGTGATTGGTCCATCCAAGTGCCAGGAAACAAACCAGCAGTTAGGCAAAAACATGATTGCAACTGGCAGAGAGCAGCAAACAATGCAGGCTCGTGGCAGGCTGTTTGGAAGACTGTTCTCACAGCTTATGCTACTGTCATATTTAGATTAATGATGCATTTTATTTTCTAAACAAGCTAAAATCCTTCCCTCCTTCCGCTCTCCCTTGTACACACATACAGATGCTTCCCTCGCACAACGCCCTGTCTCATTATGTGCAATTTAGCTACAGCTCACTACGAGCTGATGAAGTCATCTGCTCCATGGAGTGAGGAGTTCAATCTGAAATGGGCTTTCTGTGAAAGGAAGAGTGCTGTGCCTTCATGCCCCACTCATCAAGCTTTGCTTGATAAGCAGTACTAAATAATCTTTGTTTAATTCCATTGTCTCAGATTATACCTTCACCCCAACAGGGGAAATGCAACATCTTCTCTGTCCAAATGCATCTGCATAAGAATTTAAAAGTCAGATGTGGTTGAGCATATTTTACCTCCTTCTAGAACAAAAGGGAAGACTGAAAAAAAGGTCTTTTAAAGGGTGGTTAATGAAACATTCCACTAACTCTACTATTCAATTGACGAATAAATAATGAAATTCAGACGTTTCCCAACTGCACTGAAACCACAGCACAGATTCAGAGGCAAACCACAGGCCAATATTGCAGCCTATTGTCCCAGCTATATCTTATCATCTGCTACAAAAGCCTCTCGACTGCACCAGGGGCTCTGCAGAAATCTGTGAGCTGACATGAAAACAGAGAGACAGTATGAGAGATCCCACCTCAACGTCACTCAGATTGGATTTCTGAACTGCAAATCTGTGTAGTTCCTAAAACTACAGCCTGAAATTCCCTGTTTTCCTTGTGCATCCTGAAGCAGTCAGTTTCCATGAGCTAAGCAGCACTTAGGTCTCCTGACTCATCAGTATACAGTATGCATACTATTTGTATGCATAATATTTGTATTATTTCCCAATAATACAAACAATGGAGTGGCTTTTTTTCTTCTTCTTTTAGTGTTAATAAAAACAAGTATATCTCTGATTTTCCTCCCAGTCATCCCCACTGGCAAACATACACTCAGTCCTGGCAACTGGGGACTGTGTGGAGTACAACTTCATCAAATGGAGAATGCTGAGTCCACATCTCCCTGATCTTTGGTGTTCTGCGAGCTACTGATTACAGGTCACTGTTGTACTGCCCAAACTTTTGAAAGGAACTATCAAAATACAAACTGACTGGGTATCCATCACTATCATCAAATTACCCACCAGTACAAACCTGACAGTATGTCTCTGATGTCTTCAGGAGATCCTTTCCCTCTATCATTTCATTTTAATCCTATTTAAAGGGTTTTCTAAAAACAGATGCTTAAAACATCCAAGATATTTGTTCCTAACCACCAATATTTTATACATCTCTTGGCCAAGTTCTGTTCTCATCTGTTGTGTCTTGTTGATAACCTTTTCCAGATTCATACCACTTGAAAGCACGGGCTATCTCATGAGAGAGCTCACTTTTACAAGGTTTTAATTTTACCCCACTGGGGCCTGCAATTGCTTAGGCACTTTACTTGTTACTCAAATCCTCAGTATGCAACAGAAAGTACTCTGAAAATGGGACAAAGCTATTGCACTGGAAACTCTCCAAAAACAGATCAATAAGTATTGGGAAGCTCTTGGTGTTCACTCCACCCTGGAGGGAATGCAGGTCAATTCAATGCTGTGATGTTACAAGGGTTCTTGGTACCTAGGTCTCCAGGCTAAGGAGCCTTGCTGCTCCTTAAATAACAGCTCTCCTGGAAAGAACAAGCACTGCCCACTCCTCAGACCCACTAAAGGATATTGGGTCAAGGGACGAGACAAGGATGCAAAGAGCCCGTAACATGCTGATTTACAGCAACTCTTCCAACACTGACACACATCTAGTCAAGTTCATTTTCCAACCTTCCATCCCCATTTTGGTCTCCTGTTAACTGCACTCCCTTTTTTTGAAATATATTTCCCATGTTCTGCAGAGTAGAATCTTGTGAATTTGAGTAAACAAAGCCATCTTTTGTCTGCTGTCATCCACTCTCATTTGTATTTTTGGATGCTGCTGCATCTTCCCTGAAGAAAGTGAATTTTGCATATTTATAGGTATTTGCATTCACCTCTGAGTAAGTTCAAATGAAAATGATTCTGTTGCTGTAATAACCTCCTTAACAGGCCTGAATCACTGACCACATCAGTACAGATAAGTAGTGCTAAAGAAAATATGCTCAGGGATAGGAAAAAGGAGCCATTCAATGCAAATGGTGCAAAAGACTGACTAGAAAAACTTCAGGTTTAAAATGCTCAAGGGGTTATATTATTAAACTCCAGGTGATGCTTTCTGGAAAAGGCAGCCAGGGGATGTACTACAGCAGATTTAGGGTCAAAATCATTCCAGTCGTTGAAAAACTACAACCTAAATTGCACACTGGAGCCTTTGCACAGAGATAATCACCTTTACTTTGTTAACAGTTCTGAATTACAAGGAGAATGAGCTCCTGAGGATCACGGCTATTTTCTGGTAGATTTGTAAAAAGCTTTTCAAAGGTTCCAAGTAGCCACTGTCTCTGCTAAAGGAAAAGAAGAGTTGCAGGGGCTTAGCATCTCTCAAAAAAGCCGAAGTTAATTCACTCAGGATCAAGATTGTGAATGATTTGCAAATTTTCCTGTCAAATTAGAGGTGGTCAAGGGCTCAATGTCCAAGCGGAGACCAGTGACAAGTGGTGCTCCTCAGGGGTTGGTATTGGGAACAGAGCTGTGTAACATCTTTGTCAGTGGCATGGATGGTGGGATCAAGTGCACCCTCATCAAGTTTGCAGCGATGTCGAGCCGTGTGGGGCGGTTGACGTTCTGGAGGGAAGGGATGGCACTCAAGAGGGATCTCTACAGGCTTGAGAGATGGGCCTGGGCCAACATCATGAAGTTCAGCAAGGTCCTGCACATGGGTTTGGGCAATCCCAAGCACAAATACAGGCTGGGCAATGAGTGGACAAAAAGCAGCCCTGTGGAGAAGGACTAGAGGGTATATGTGGATGAAAAACTTGAGTATAAGCCAGCAATGTGCACTCGCAGCCCAGAAGGCCAATTACATCCCAGGCTGCATCACAAGAAGCATGACCAGGAGGTCGAGGGAGGTGATTCTGTCCTTCTGCTCTGCTCTGGTGAGAACCCACCTGGAGTTCTCTGGGGGCCCCTTGTGTGAGAAGGACACAGACCTGCTCGAATGGCTCTAGAGCAAAGCCACGAAGATGACCAGGGTGCTGGAGCACCTCCCCTGTGAGGACAGGCTGAGAGAGCTCAGGTTCTTCAGCCTGTAGAAAAGAAGGCTCCAGGAAGACCTTATAGCAGCCTTTCAGTACTTCAAAGGTGCCTGTATGAAAGATGGGGAGGGGCTTTCTTGTCAGGCAGTGTAGTGATAGGATGAGGGGTAACAGCTTTAAACTGAAAGAGGGTAGATTTAGTTTAGATATTAGGAAGAAATTATTTACTGTGAGGATTGTGAGGCACTGGAACAGGTCACCCAGGGAAGCTGTGGATGCCCCACTCCTGGAAATGTTCAAGGCCAAGCTGGATGGGGCTTTGAGCAGCC
>VWZY01003041.1:293917-321681 GCA_013399075.1 Chloroceryle aenea
AAACTGAAAGAGGGTAGATTTAGATTTAGAATAGATATTAAGAAGAAATTCTTTACTCTGAGGATGGTGAGGCGAGGCACTGGAACAGGTCACCCAGGGAAGCTGTGGATGCCCCACTCCTGGAAATGTTCAAGGCCAAGCTGGATGGGGCTTTGAGCAGCCCAGTCTACCAGTAGGTGTCCCTGCCCATGGCAGGGGGGGCTGGAACCAGATGATCCTTTACGGCCTCTTCCAACCCAAACCATTCTATGATTGAGTTTAGCACTAAACAAAAATAGCACCTATTATTAACATAAACAGGTTCAGTCCCCAAAATGCACCCTTCTGTCACCTGAGGTGACATGCACCTTACTGCATGCTCCCTTCTGAGTGACCTCTGAAGAGCACTGCAGCATCCATTCAGAACAGCACGCCCTGGCCGACCCTCCCCACTCTCAAGAAGAGATTTAAAAGCAAGTTCCTGCTTCAGTGGGAGTTTGGGAGGAATGGCATGTGCAAAAACCTACTGTGTAACTAGAAAACCAACACATTTATGTCATAAAGTGTATGATGTGGGTTTGGGGATTTATTTATGTTTTCTCCTGAAGCTATCTGTGCTCATTTGCTGTATTTTAGTGTTCCTAAAAGACAGCATCAGTTGGGCTCCGTGACACATCCTGCATTCAACTGGCTCTTACTTTAATATTTCTTGGTCTAATTCTCCAAGTGTGTTCAATTCTTAACTTGAGAGCCCCAGTTGGGGGTGGAAGGAGGAGGGTAAATCTGCAGAAGTTTCATCCCTCATCTCCACTTGCATTCTCCCTGGTGATTTTAGACTGGATGTGAGCACGACATGGTCAAGCCAGGCATCGGTTACTGTGGGACAAGTTAAACACTCATTTTGTGAAAAGCACACCCTGCTCTCAATAAAATGAATACTGCCATTAAATAAATAAACAAACAAACCAAACCAAAACACCAACCCACACCAACCTCTCTGCCCCAAGCCCCATTTAAATGCCTAACAGGATAATTCCTCAGAGACAGAAGCCACCATGCACTGCAAATTCTGACTGCACTAATCTGCAGCACTTCATTTTGTATCCCAATCCATCAGTGAGCATTTTCCCCACGTTCCCAGCAATCAACTAAAGTGAAGAGACAGACAGGATCTTTTTATGGCAAGGAAATGAGTGCACTGGCATTCAGACAGTAAAGCTTAATCTGGAATTAAAGTCTGCGAGCGCGCCTTAAATGCCACTTCCACTGCTCATTCACATTATTTTCTCCAATGTTTTTTTTTTTCTCTGAAGCAAATACAATATGATTTTGAATTGTCTACCAGCAATGTCAGAGCTGGACTTAAGCGCACTTGTTTCAGCTCAGGTTTTTTGTTGCTGTTCGGATGTGTTCCGATCATTCCAGAGCTACCCAGTGAAACTATCCCAAAATAGCACCGTCGAGAGCTTACAAGGGCAGACGGTCAGCTCTGCCATAAAAAGGACTTGTTGAAGAACATTTCTGATGGAAGCAGAATTCTCAATTTGTGCTAGACAAGGCACTTACAGTTTGATTTGGAGCTACAGGTGCTGCACCCCTAAAAAAAACCTGTTCCAGTTAAACATGGGGGGGGTGGCAAAAAGAAAAAAAAATAAATTAACCATGGCTTTCATTTCCAGACTAAATGGCACTCCAAAATAGATCAACAATGTTGACAGACTGCTGAATTTCATTTTAGTTTATGATCAAAATATATCCCACTGTTATTTTTATCACAGAGCCCAAATATGGATTATTTCTTCAGGTCTAAATGTGATGAAATAGCTGATAAATAATAGTCTTAGATACCTTATTAGAGCTCTGTATTACTTTATAGGTACTGCATTTCTTGTATTTTTTTTTTAAGTTAGTAGATCCTGAAATAGATATATATGCAATAAACAGTATTGACACTTTGTTGTTGTTGTCAAATAAATACATTTTGTTAAATAAACAAACCACAAACCAACCACAGACCTACACAAAGACACCGAGGCTGCTAGGCTGTACAACTGGCAAGCCCATAGTAGGCACAAGGGCTTCCCTTTGCTGTTACAACAGAAGTATATATATATATTAATGCTAATGCAAACACTTCAGGCTGCAGTAACAGACTATTTTTTATAGACAGTTCTATTCTGCAAAGAATTTCAGAGAAGAGAGGCACATGAAGTTTTAATGAGTTCTTTTCAATAACTCACATATCAGATGCTCTTCCGCTACAAGGAGAATTGTCTCTCACATTTAGGAAACAAGGATATGGATGAGTCAAGCTTTGTTGGAGCTGTTAAGCCTTGGTACACCTTCAGTACTCTCCAGCCTTCACGTGGGGCTTCAAAGGACAACTGTTTGCCACCACCATGATAGACACGGGCTTAAGCAAAAGGCAGCCACAAGAGCACTTACTGCTGACAGACAGATACTCTCTGCTACATTATCTTTTCAAACCCGTACAGAAAGCCACTACAAGCAAGAATCAATTTGACTGTGGACAGGGAAGGTGGCTTTAGCAGAGGAAGATAGCACACCAAGGCTACTTTTACACAACAGAGGCTCCCCTCTTCTGAAGAGTAGAGCAGAATACATTCCCTTCTGCCTTCTCTCAGACACCATCTCACTCCAGGCACCTGCCTGCTTGCAGGGCTGAGCCAGGGTTTGTAAAACTCGGGACTGTGATGAAAAGGAAATAGAAGCTTGGTATCTTAAAATTGCATAGATTTCCAGGCATAAGCTGAACATCTTAAAGTGGCATGGATTTTAACAGGAAGTTTGGGGTTTTTTAGCAAAACAACTAAAATTTTATGCTTACAGTTATGGATGTCACAATTCAAGATATTAAGGATGTTATTTTCACATTTCAGAAATGCTGAGGAACAGAATAAGACTGTTTTTCCTTAGCTAACCACAAACCTCCATTTTTAAAAACTGGGAGAGCTCTAAATTAGCCAAGTGGGGCTTCCATCGATTATCATGAGAAATTGAGTTCTGCACTAAGAGTGACAACTTGAAGCTTGAAAGACACACTTAAAAAAGCTGTGACAACCAAATACAGGGGGATTAATGGAAGTGCCTTGTCTACCCTATTGTACGGATAGTGGGATGCTGTAACAGGCACTGTAATTCCAGGCAACACTCAAAGGACTTTTTTTGTGCCATATACTGAACTGCTGTTAAACAGTGAGTACAGTAACTGGAATTGTGAGCAGTTATAATTGGAGTTCTTGTTCATCTAAACTGGAAACCTATTTCACCCTGTTAGATTCTGACAGTACAACATTTGCATGCAGAGAGAGGCTGACAGCTGTAGTCGTAGAATGCATCTCAGAGCAGTCCATCCCTGAAGTACTGTGGGATTATCTCCTTTTCCTATTTCACAAGAAGATTCAAACTCATTTTCTTCTTATTAACACATGTACAAGGTTATAGTTACAAGCACTGCAGACTGTGAGGAGGCTGTGATTGCCCTACACTGATACCTTGCACAGAGAAGATAGGAAGCAACCTGAAGAGGCTGCTGTCTATGATTCTGCTTTAGCTTTCTGGAAACTCAGCTTGGCAGCATCTCTTCCTGAGGACCATGCACCACAGCCCTCAACAAGGGCTTCAGCGGGTGCTAGAGGGGGTGCTCCAACTCAGTGGGTGTTGGTGGGCACTAGTAAATGGAGTAGGAGAGGCCGAGAGTAGAGCGCCTTGGTGCAGCTGCTGGCACTGCTGATGCTCTTGAGCACTCCCTGCTACTACCACCAGTCCAGGACAGCACTGCTTGTCCCCAGGAGTTACAAACACACCTCTGTTTTCCAGCTGTGCATAACCTTAAGCTGGTTTGTGGGACAAAGCTTGGCCCCAGTTTGTTGTTGTGGATTCATTATATTAGTTTTACATCTGCATGTGCAGAGCAGAACTTAATTCCACAGCTCTAGGGGAGAACAGGTACTTCTTTTCAAAATACTGATAATACACACTTGCTTGAAATACTTGTAAAAAAAATTAACATTTCAAATACTCCAGGCCATCAGTTTTCCTTTTTAAATGAATATTATCAAACATTACAATAAGATGATCCCATATAATGCTATAAACCCATGGTATTTTTGCTAGCTCACAAGCATTCAGCTGGGATAATAACTATAAACAGAAGTAAAATCACCTTATCAAATACAATCAAATCACTAAACTGTGGTGAAACAGAAAAGACCTTAGGAAATGCCATAATCCATTCATGGTCTGGTGATGATTCCTATCTTGACACACATTTCAAACATTTGTTCTTTCATACGGATTTCTACTGCATCCCACACTCCTCTATTTCTCTTCCACTTATTTTTGCCATTATCTGTTCTTTGGCAATTCCTGCTTTAGTCTTCTGGCCCTCCAAACACCTGTAGCTTTTGGTAATTTCCCTATTTCCCCTTTCTCAGCACTTGCCCTGTTCAGAGCTCTGAGCAGCTCTGTAACATGCATACCTGCCTTTTCATGAGACTGTTCTGGCAGTAACTGATGAAGCACAATGTTGGCAGCAAGCCTCTGATGAGTAACTGGAACTGTGTGAAACAATGGCACAGCACGTGTGATTTTGAGACAATGTGCTACACAATAAGGAAACCTGGAAACTTGCTATTAGACTCCTTCAGAAGGCTTCTTAGACTCTGATACAACAGGGTACTTGACCATAAGCCCAAGCTCAGGAAGAAGTTGTTTCTGATTCCAGATGAGACTATTTTAATGCTCCAAGTCTGCTGTGCCACACGTAGCCTCCCTGAGCTGTGCACTGGAGAGTCAACTGTACCAGTAATTCAGCTTAAACAAATTAAACAAACAAACAACTGCCTTGTGCCATAAACTGCTCTCCTACAAGTAGCTACCAGTGCTGCCAGCACTGTGCAGGATGCTTCTGGTACATATGGCAGTAATACTGGAAGCAAGATGTGGAATAAGATCACACAGTACCATTTAATTATGATTGCCTCTTGTCTCTTAATGTGCTAATTCTTTTTCTTCTAGAGCCAAAACCAAAGAATGCATTCTTCGTGCATTAAGATAGAATAATTGCAGCCCAACTATGCACTTGTTAACAAGATTTTGTGGTAATAAATATTTTTACTAACACTGGTTTCCAGCTGGTGATGAACAGTCTGACAGTAAGCCTATATTGATACCAGAATCCACTACCAGCTTTTCAACCCCTCATGCATCCTCACTGACCCAAGAGGCAAAAGGTTTTTTTCTCTCTTTATTTGTACCAGGCCTGTAACATTTGATCTACTAAAGCAGCATTTAATGCAGATAGCTGCTATTCTCTACTGACCCTTTGCTAAGTTTTCCTCGTACAAAGACCCCATCTCAAATGCAATGCAAGCACATATTTTATATGTAAAATATCTCCTGGACTCTGTGGGAGATCAGAACAGACAAAATAATGTATTCTGTGGCCATGCAATCCCGAGGCCAAGTACTCTGATGCTATACAGATCATCTTCTTTGCTTGGTATCTACCCAAATGAGATGTGGAAGCATATTAAGTTGCTTTTTTAGCATATTACCTCTCCCATTGGCAAAATAAAACAAAACCTTTTCATCTGTTGAGAAAAATGCTTTCCCACTCTTTAGTGTGGTCAGTGAATACCTTCACTTTTTATTTCTCCTTCTCAGCTACTGCAATTTTTCACCTTTGCCAAACCTGCTAACAAAATTAGAGAAAATCATGTTGATGAATTAATGGTACATCTGTGACAGGGAGGATAGCACAGGACTAAATATAGAGTTTATAAAAGGGTTTTAATCATTTAAAATGTATTTAAAATGTTATTCCCCATGTCGTTCTCAAAGCTGGATAACTGCTTTAGAACTAGATTTCCTATTTGTTTGCTATGAGTTAATACCAGTTCTGTTAACTGGTATTAAGAAAACTCACAGAGATGTGAAGAATGATGAGGAGAAGACACTGTCCACTTACTAGACAGTGTGATACAGACAGAAATTTAATCAGATCATTCATTGCCATTAGCAAAAGATGTGTAGTTTGGTACTCAGGTACTGACCTGGTTATATATACCTCCAGAAAATAAGGTCTACCTTGAGTTTAAGGTCAGACTGAACTACACCTGTAACAGTTCAGGTTGGGACTGACCTGAACTGTGAGTTTCAGGCCACTTTTCACAATCCTGACATGATTGGCAAGGTTCAGCCTCTGCTATTTAAGTGAACTTGTGGTAGGTCTGGAGAGCATTTGATATAGAGACTGGTGACTATGGGGGAGTGGAGTAGAAAAAGGTACTGGTTCCCTAAAGCTACAATGAGGAAGCACATGGTTATGTACAGGAAAAAAAAAAACATTGAAGATTTTTCACTGTAGTCATAAAGGACAGAAAGAAGATGCATAGCAAGAAAGAGGCAACTCTTAGCCTCAGACAGAAAAGAGCTGCACTTAATAAAGAGCTTGCTTACAGATCCTCCACATGTAGCTGGGGTATGCATAGGAGATGAACACGTATGCACCCATGTCACATGAAGAATGAGCATGAACACTGCTCCTGCACATGCTCCTGGCAATTCTGACCACCCCTACCACCAAGAAGCCACGGGCAGATTTAGCTGAGATGCATTCACAGATTTCTCCAGCATAACTAACTGTTCTTTCCTGACATCAGCCACCTTTGAAAATCTCCTCCTGCCTCTTGAAACGTTTTGGGCTTTCTACATTTAGTTCTACTACGTATCAGAATATTACAGCTCTTTCAACAGGCTGCAGCAACTGAAACTGTGCAAGAAGATTAGAGACCACCCTTAGGAAAAGCATTGATTAAACAGGATCAGGCGAGCACAGGGCTAAGAAAGGGCAAATGCATGCCCTGTAACAGTGTGGCACATGACATGACCTGAAATCAGAGGAAAGAGATTGAAAGTGAGGATGAACTGCTAATGGGACAGGTCATCAAGGGAGAGCCTCTACAGGAAGAGGCTCTCCTGGAACAGGGACTGTCATCAAACCACAGGGCATGCCAAGATACGGGCAGTGGGGAGCTGCAGCTGGTGTGCCAGAAATGCTGTCAGGAAAAAAACCAACACAAACAGCTGAAGAATGCATGGCAGGGAAGGACTGTCAGCACCCTGAGCCTGGGAAGCCAGGGCATAGGCATTATTTGGACAGTCTCACACCCATATATGACATGTTAGGTATTTATGCTAATTCCAGTCCCTTGCTCTTCTAGCAAAGGGATTGCCTGTTTTTCCATAGCCCAAACCTCTTCAGATGACATGTGAATATACAGCAGATTTACAGAGAGGGCCTTTGTTTAAGAGGGAAACCTCAACTGACCTCAGATCAGGAAACTGCTACAGGGCTCCTGAGCTTTGCCTGCACACCACTGCTCTGCTGTGCAGACACTGTAATAACCACAACTGCCCTGGATGCTCCAGTCAAGCCACAGTCCATAGACAGTTCCACTGGGCATCTTCTCTGTGAGCAAAGCCATTTCACAAAGCTACTGGCCCTCCTCACCACCAGCAGCTTGCTCCTGCCACAGCACCACCACCCCCCTGTTGTTTAGCTGGGCCAACACGGCACTGCAGGATGAATCAGGTCAGATAGATCTAAACCCAAACAAGACTTGCTGCCTCTTTCACTTTTTAACAAACCTTTTAAAAGCCCATCTCACTTTGGAAGAGCTAAAGGGCAGAAAAGGGCAATACTTGCAAAAGTGCAAACAAGCTGCTTGTGGGAAAGTTGTAGCTTAGAGAAAGAGAAGGAAGGAAGGGAGAGGGGGAGAAAGGGGAGAGGCTGCTCAGACGCCTGTGCTTCTGAAGAAAATACACTGGGTCATTAACTCTCCTGTTGTCTCAGGCCTTCTGAAGACAGTCTGCAGAATATTGCCTACCTGGGGTCTTTAAGAACACAGGAAAGCAGAGACTGTGCCATGGACAGAAGAGCAAGAAAGAGTAGACCAGTGCACAACTTCTAACAGTATTAAACTCCATGCTTATATAGGAATGCCTTGAAAAAATGGGAAAGATCATTAAAATGGTCTAGCAGATTTTTTTTTCAAATAATGTTTGTCAGTGCAACTCTGACCTCTCAGAACTGTGACAAAAACATCCCAGTGCTTTCTAAAATATAAAGGGTTTATGCCAACTGTACAGAATTACAGAGCCACTGCTGAGTGCAGTGACTGAAGAGGCAGCATTCCCTTCTCCATTCCTTCCCTGTAGCTTTTAATGTCTCCTAAATTAGAACCAGTAAATTATCATTAGCTTAAAACTAGAAATCAGCACCTCCTAACATCTGGCTACTTAAGAGTCAAGTTATATGCAGTGCATAGGAGGCTGTATTAAAATTAGAGAAGGGTTTCATTCATGTTACAGGAATTCATTCATCTTACCACCTTGAACTCAACGTGGTGAACAGTTCTGATCGAGAAGCAGATTTGTAATGCTAATCATCGTACGTTTCCTTTGATGCAACCCCAATCTAGTAATTTATCCTGCTAAAAGTCATAAAAAATACCTCACAACCACTGCATCCAAATAAAGCATCGCATTTCTACTTTCAAATGCTTTTATAAAGTCCAAACCTGCACAAGGGGAGCCAGCCTCCTGATGCTCACTGCACAAGAGCCCAAACAAAACCACACTTTTAGCCTGGACTCCTTGTGAGCTTTCATTTGTAACCCTCCCAAAGACAGCTGCAGGCATCCTTACACACAGTCACAATACCAGCCCCTGCCAGTGCTGAAATCAGCCATCAGAGATTATGGAAGCAGCAAATACAAATGGAATTCAATCAAGGAAAAGTTCAGAAAGTCTTGCTTGGAAAAGAAATCCAAACCAGCCTCGGTGGGAGTTCGGGTATCTGGAAAGAGTAAACAGAGAACCTGAACTGGCTAACACCACCCTTGGAGAAGCAAGGTGCTGGAGGGATGGGAAAGATCAGTTGCTACTGAGAGAAAGGGAGTCTGGAACGTTGGAATCTGCTCTTGACACACTGCAAGATTTGGTTACTCCACCCTTTTTGTCACTTCTGCCATTCATAAAATTGAATGTTATTTATTCATCCTTGTAAAGAAAATTATCCAAATTTCATAAATATATATAAAGCAATTACATGCAATGCTGCAAGTTCTGTCAATTACAGATTCTTCTTGCAGAAAGACACTAGTAAAAAATGTCCTAAGTTTTTTTATTAGCTGTGAACATCTAGTTAAAATTAAGTATATTTGTTTGCTACTTGGATTCTTGTCCTGCATTGTGCTCTGTAGTGTGAACTGCTGCTCACACACGGAGCCCAGTGAAATTTAAGGAGCACCATCTGGGTACAAATATACAGAGTAAAGCTATAAATAGATCAAGCAAGTTCATTACATGCATGAGGTACTTGCCCACGTGAGTATTTGCAGCGTGAGAGCGCAAGACTGTAAAGCTAAGCTCTACAGTTTTCCTACAAACAACCTTGTCTTTTTAGCTGAGGAGCTAAACACTTGAACAGAAATTTTTCTTTTCCTATCTGATCTTATCATGGAGTATACACGTCCAGATGGAGAAGAACACAGACCACTCTGACTCATTTCTAATCAAGCAGTTGGAACAATATGGAACAACATTCATTTCATTTTTGTACCCAGAAACTACGAGAAACTCATCTCCAGATGGAATCACTTGCTTCTAGTACTCTGACATGCTAATTAATAGAAGACAAATTCCTCTCCCCACTCTGCTACACCTATGCATATACAAGCTGCAGGTTAGCATTATGACTTGACTATATAATGCATTTTATTTAAATTCCAAGACCTGGAAGGCTAAGGACTAGAGCTAGCCAAGACATGATTTTCTTCCTTCCTCTTGCCTCAGTTTCCCACAAATCAGTAAAGAGGCCAGAAAGGGGGATTTTTTTTAACCTGGATACATTTTTGTTAAAAGCTCTGTTTTGCTTTAGGTTTTGTTGTTGAAATTTTTGCTTGCTTGTTTAATTTTTCCCATGTTCTGCACAACTGCAGTTGAAATGAACCCAAAGCAACCGGCACGAGTACTACCACTGTGCCATGTGGACTCAAAATAGGGCTGCTTATGTTTACATAGCTCATTCATTGGCAAAATAACTGTATCAGATATCCACATGCCTTGGCTGCTCCCTGAGTTCAAGAGCAGGTGGGGGTTAGCTGCTGCAGCCCAACTACCTGGAGGAAGTTCCTATTCTTATAGATACACGTGTGTTTGTAAGGACACAGATGCACGCTCACAGCTGTATCTATGGGCAAAGGATTCATGTCATCTACTGCTAAAAAAAGAGGTATTTAGATGCTTAGATGGAAGCTATGTGCATAAATGGATCCAAATCTGTTTTAAGCAGGCAGAGTCCATCCTCTGTTCTGTTCCTTTTATAGGAACATGCCAATACAGCCTTTGCTTCTGACTATTCAGTCAGAAATAAATTCCTCTTACCACATACTTCTCAGGCAAAATCATGACTTTCTGCTGAAACCATCTCTTCAGAGTGTTTTGCATGTGCTCATACTGCTACAACAAAGCATTTGTCAGAGTTACCTGTCAGTATTTGCAGGCTTCACATTTTTGCCCACACTATATTTTGTACAACCATGACTGATGTTGTTATATGGTTGGTTCTGTGGTTTCCACCATTTCTCTGTGTGATTTAGGCAAGCTTTGAGGATGATGAAAACAAATGCATTTAACATAATTCTGATATCACAGCACATTGCTAATTAGATCCTTTATTTTTAATATTCAAATGGATACCCTTGCAGATCTCTTTATGGCACCTGCCATAGGGGTTTCCATGCTGGATCTATCAGCAGTAGATAAGGTAAATTCAATATTCCCCGACTGAAATCTGATTATTTGAACATGTACCAGAGGCACAAATTTCAGATTAGAGCTCCAGATTGAATGGAAATTTCCTAACTCTTTAAAGGACTTAAAAGAAGAATTTGATACGAAACACTTCAGATGAAAGATGTTCAGATGTTTTGTTGCACCCAGTTTAGCAAATTTTAGTATACAAGACACAGTTGGAGATGTGACAGGGATGTATTTAAGTTATACAGTTCACTCCAAACCAGGGTTTGCTTTAAGCTAATCTTCATTTTAATAGTAACTTCCAGTAATTCCTTGAATATGCAAGTCATGCTGTACCATGCTGTTTACATTTACATGCTATTTTCCATGCCTGTTTCCTCTCCCCTTAAAAAGACCAAACCAGCCAAAAACCCAACAAGGAACAGAACACCTGGGCTCCCAGGGCTGCATACTAGTCAGAACTGTCAGAAATTTCCCTCAGCTGCTCGTACGTTCCTATGCTGAAATTGCATTAGAGACCAACTCTGCTCACATGAGAGAGGACATGAAAGCAGGGTAATTCTGTTTACCTTGGTTCTTGTAGGAGAGCTTATGTTCTCTCTCTCTCCAGTTAGTTTTTACACCTTGGATGACTCAATGCTGAAGTACAAGCAGATCAGAACTACCAGCTGAAATCGTGAACTTCAGCTACTATTATTTGTAAACTGAATCACTTATCTCTGGATATCTCTCTTGGTTTCTGATACTTTTATGTAATTGTAACATTTCTGTTAAGCAGAGCTGTGCATTTGGTATTTCTGTCTGCATTTAGCCTCTTTCAACTAATGTGGATCCAAGAGATCAAAAGGTAAAGTGTCTTTAGGATACTGCAACGCCTGTGCTGAGACAGAGATTCTCTCATTAGCAAATGTCTCTATTAGCAAAGAGATTCACCATAATAAGGCATGCTGGAGACTTACAAAGGAGTTAAACTGTCACAGATTTCCAAAATGAAGGTGTAGTGAAAACTGAAAACAAACCATTTGCAGTACAAATCACACCATTCAATATCTTGTCATCAAACCCTGAAAAGAGCCAGTGATCTGAAGCATGTTACAGGAGCCAAATGAGATTAACATAGCAGTGGTTTTGCAAATCCCACAAGCTCTCAAAACAGATCAGCATCACTTGAAACACAATAGGCATGGTAGAACAAAGGCTCTGAAATCACCATGCAGTATTGCCTGCCTTGTGGGCTCTTCGGCTGAATGGTATTTCCAGGAAAATGAAGAAAAATAACATAGAATAAAATGCACCAACCACACATTCCAAGATCTAATAACTAATCCTCTGTTTGCAATAAATTCAGCCTGTCTCAAACGCCTCCTGAAGCTGGTCGGACCAGAAGCAGGTAAGGAATGACCTCTGCTAGGCTTACTGGGGATAGACTTTAACTTTTTCTGTGGCAACTGTCCCCAGGATTTGGTATCCAGATGGATGGTGCAAAACTCTTTCATTGGACATTGCAAATACTAATTTTAAGCATCCCCCCCGTGATAAGGCTGTCATCATTGCCATTCCTTCCCAGCATACCAGTTCGTGAAAAAAGGTGTGAAAACCATACTGCTCTCACCCTACAAATATAGAACAGGTCTTTCTGCAGAGTGTGCAGCCAGTACCTGCTCAAGATTTAGAAGCTTTTCTCTCAGCTGTGACTTTTGTCAGGCAGCAACATCTCTCGCAGCTCCTGGGAGCCTGGCTGCTCCCTGCTCCTGGAGATGGGCTAGCAGCACGTGCATCCTGCAAACCAAGCTTTTCAGCCTCTTCCTGCAGTGCAGCTCTGACACTACCACCACAGCCTCCCCTTTCCTTCCCTTTCACACAAATCCTGAAGTTTAACAAGAGCTACATTTTAGCTGTCAGGAGTGTTCAGAAAATGTTAAAATCCACCATCAGAAATGCATGTAAGGCATGACCTACTACCCTAAAAGGCTCAAAAGGCAAGAAAATTCACTTCTATCCATATCATAAATGTAACACTGGCTACTTATTTTACACAATCACTTGAGGCCAGGTGGACCTTTTATTAAATGCACTGGAGAACTCATGCAAGTTCACACTCACAGCTCCAAGGCACTCACAGGCTGGCCCATTAATTTCACTCCATTACAAAATTACCTTAATGAAGTCCTGGTGTTGTCTGTTGTGTTACTTGAACCTGATAGATGTGTGCAATTCATGTGAAATACAGACCATTAGTACTGCACTCAGATTGCTGGGGAAAAATTGGTATTATTTCTGCTGGGTTGCAATGAACAGGGCTTTTCTGTACTTGGCAATAAGCATCAAATACTATGGGGACAGCAGAAGACAGTTAATGAGGTCAAGTATTTATTTTCTCACTTTAACTACTTGGCAATGAAATCCTTAGGAAGTTTTGGCATTGACTTCAGCAGGGTTAGGACTTCAGAAGTAGAGGTCATAAGTGAATGGCACAGGTAAGTGCATTGCTGGCAATCAGCACACTTAGAATGCTTTTTCTAAAGGGAAGATTTGGGGGTTGAAATTTTACAGGATGGTTATTGGTTTTCTCTTAATAATGTTGAAAAGAATATATAAATAAATGAAATGGGAACTTGGGATACTCTTAAAGTAATGGTGGCTAACCTGAAAGGTCAGCAAGCAGCATCTGAGCTGGCCTGAAACAGTAAACAGTGAGGAAATACAGAGTGTGAAAAATCTATTTCAAGCCCAGCTTAATCCTGATCCCCCTCATAAGAAGTATGGGGAACATTATATTTGTACTGGAGAGCTCTTTTTTTTTCCCCCCTGTGAACTTCTTGTGACTTTTCCAGCCAAGCCATTTGTGTGCTTCTTCAGAGTAGCTAGAGAAGTGGATCTAAAATTCATCCGCCTATTTAAAACTTCATACATTCTTTCAGTTTCCATGACACCAAGGCTGAACAGAGCAGCATCTTTCCACCAAAAAAAGAGGCACAATTTCTTCAGCTCTGTAGCCTGAGGGTGCTTCAGTGCATGTGTGTACATCATCCCTTCCAGTGACAGGGGCATTGCCATTATTAAAGATGGCAAATGAAAATGAAATTGTAATTAATTTGTTTTGCAGTTGACTGAATATTGTACACTTGAATAAGACCTAATGCACTCTCAGATCCTGGAACTCCTGCCAACAGGTAGAGATGACTGTTAGATAACAGCATGAACATTGGGTTTATTTTCAAACTAATCAAACCTGCAACAATTGTCTCCAATTCTGTTTCATCAAACAGGGAGACACAGGAGAAAGACCAAGGCCCATGACAAGCATAGCACCCCCAGATATGTACTAGTCACCTCCATTCCCACTGATGTCCATTCATTTGAAGATTGTGGAGGATCCCTGAGGCTTGTGCTGGTAAATACAGATTTACAGAGCACTAAAGGCACTACTGAGTCACCTCAGTTCTTCATTAATATTTGCCATTATACATTAATATTTGCCTGTTCTGGCAAGTCTTACTGTGACCTGAACAGATGTCATGGGGCATGCTTACGTACTTAAAGGTCATAAAAAATAAGTATTGCATCATTTCTAGGCAGATCTCTCTAACTAAATATGGCAGTTAACTTGTTAGGAATGTCTAACGGAGAAGTATCAGTAAATTTTACACTTCCCTCCTTGGTTCAGTTCCCCATCCTCTCAGCACACTCCCAACAACTGTCCAAGTGGCTGAAAGTTCTGTTCAAAATGGATATGTGCTATCAGGTGCATCAAGGACACGTCTCCTGAATGTCTCAAAGGAAAATGAACCTGAAAGACTGATAATGCCACAAGGAAGGATGCAAAATTTTACGTACTGGAACCAAGTCTACAAACTGTTACAGTAATTGCTCCCAAACTGGAATAGGCATAAGGTATGGAGCTGCTGAGGATCTGCCAGGCCTTAGGTCTGTATGTATTTCCAAATTAGGCAACTCCCTGATTAGCAAGAAATGCTGTGTAGCTGTTTTAAATTACATGAACTCCTCTAGCTCACCTGGCAAGTGCAACTGACTGGTTGATAAAAATCTCTAAGACATCTGCAGTTAACTAACGAGCTGTCCCCACTTCTCACAGCTATGATTGTTCTTCTGCCTGCATTGGTAACAGACATCAAATAAAACACAGTTAAGGAGACAGCATCTGAGTTTTAAAGGGTCTGGATGGTCAGCTCTTCATCAGATGAAAGGGGAACAGTGCTCACTGGAAGTTGAAAGAGATACCTTTGCTTCTTTCTGAGATGCAGACATGCCAGAAAGCAGAAGTCAGAGAGAAATGAAGAATAACTAAAGCACCTCCTTTTAACAGGTATTTATAAGGCACCTGTTTTATGAAATACATAAAGTATATATCTTATATGTACAATTATAAAAGCATCTTACTGTATGGACCATGACTATTCACAGTGCTACAGGTGGACATAAGGTCCCCCAGGATCACCCCAGTAACATTCTTAGTACCAAATCCTTGAGCTACATCAGACAACTTTCTCTCTTGCATTTTTTTCTCATAAAACCCCTTTCAATGACATTTAGTCCAAGTGCTCAACTTCCTAAACACGAGCTTCACTACACCCATTAGTGCAAACATCGACCTGAACTGGGACATGAAGCAGCCTCCAAATTACTTGAATGTAACACAGACATTAGAAATAATGCCTCACCTTTTTAAGTACCATTTGCAAGTAAGAGATTTCAGGAGTTGGGGTAGGTGAGAGACAGCTCCACTTGCCTCCCTGCTATGATTACTACCAAACAGTCTATTGCTTTACGTACGCACAATAGCTCCTGCTCTGCAGCCTAATCCACAACAGATTTGGTTAGCCAGAGCCAAAGAAAACAGCTTTGTCATAAAACCAGCAGAGTTATCTTTGCATTAGCAAAAAATATTTCTGGGCTAGGGATTGAAAAGAGGTTGTCCAGAAAAGACCAAGAGCAATCATTGTGCTGGCTCTGCACAGTATTGATTAAAAGGTAAGAGCAGATTCTACACATCAAATATACAAGACAATCAATAGAAGATACCCTATTATAAATATTCAGTGCTTGCTTTGTCACTTTTCATACGTCTAATAGTAGAAAGATGGTTATATACCTTTGTTAATGGAATGAAGTCCTTAATTATTGAAGGAAGAAGTGATAGGTCATGCATATTTAGAAACCAGGGAATATCAATTCTCTGTGACCAAAAATTTCCTTGAACTACTATTAGAAGTTATAAATTCAGTAAAAAAAATAGTTAAACAGTCATATATTTCTCTTAAAAATATGGTATGGGCTCTGATAAAGTGCATCTCAATAAGTTCTGGTTAGGAGACTAGAATAGAAGTTAAATAAAAATAATAATAAAACTAAAATGAAAAGACAAAAAAAAAAGACTGCCTGAAACTTAGATGGATAAAGAAAAGATAATGTCTCTGGAGAAGGAAAAATAAACCAAACCAAAAAACAAACCACAGGAAAATGACGTTTCCTATGTGGTTTTTTTAATCAGGGTCAAGAGAGCAAAAAGGACAGATGAGTTCTGTGAAGTGTCAACAGGCACTGGAGGATCCTGACTGCCTCAGGCACAGCTCATTACTTTCCCATGCAGTTAAGCTCTCTGGTGGCATTCTCTCCTCCACCTCTGGATCCAATTGGGCAATACTCTGTGAGCAATACAACACCCCATACACAAACACCAAGCAACAGCCCAAACTGCTAAAGGCAACTAGAACGTGTACAAGCCCAAACCTGAGCACAAGGTGACCAAGACCCTCATCATCTGAGGGAATATTCACATCACCTACAAAGGCAACGAGGACAGACTGCAACAAACTGCAGTGAGGCACCAAAGAAACTTTCAAAGCTCAGGAGAGTGGGTAGCAGTGAGACATGGGAGTCAGTACAGACCTGAAATGGGGATTAAGGCACATGGATTAGTCAAATAAGTTTCACAGCCTCTGAGACACATAATGTCTCCCTGGTGATGATGGGGCAGGAATAAGCTACTTCCATGGCTCTTATTTTCCCATCAACATGAATTCACCTCTCCAGGCTTTAGGCTCGTCCACATGAGTTTCATTAATGGCTTTTTTTACCTTTATCTTTGGCAAAATGGTACTACTGGATTTTGAAGTATTTCATCCCCACCCGTGATACCTTTGCCCTTCTGGGTTTCATTTATTTATGATATTCCTATGTGCTGGCATTCAACATTTGAATCGAAGTTTTGGAAGAAAAAGGCTTTCAACTTCTTTTATGATGCAAGACAGATGCTTCAGCAAATGCTTGTTTTGTGGAGGCTTGCAGGCAGCTCTCTGCATTTGTTAGCTATCTTCAGACACAAAAAATAGGTTGCTCAGATGCTGTTTTTCTTGCCAAGTGCGTTCCTTGCAGCTTCCTCTTCTACAAGCAACAGTCACAAAGAAATAACAAACTGATACTGGTTCAGCACTGTCACCCATCTAAGTTCTTCCCAGGTGATAAAGGACATGCTACACAGGGATCCTGTCTTGAAAAAATGATGGTCCAGGCCATAGGGTGTACCCTCTGCCCACTGGGCAGAGCTTCTCTCAGAGCCTTTTTGACAGCCTCCAAGGGTGGAAAAGCGTGGGAGTGCTAGAGAGGTACAGTCCCTAAAGCCATCAAGAACTACCATGATCACCTTCTCTAACCTTCCTTGTACACACGCTACCACAATTTTCCCAGATAATGGGGTTATTTTTCCAGGATGGGACTTTTAGAGAGCTATCCAAGCCCATTCAGGTGGCACTGAGTTATGGACAACCATTTGGGAAATTGCCCCTTATTACAAGCCTCCATTTGTCTCACTTCAGCTGACAACTACTGAATTTGTTACATCTTTACCTCACACCAAGTTATCATTTCCATGTGTATCTGGACACAGTGCTAAAGTCATATCTAGCCTGCTGGCAATGATAAATACAAAACAAAGGCCAAAGATCTGGTAGTTTAGGGACTGCACTATGGAAAGACAGAAAGCTGTTGGCACACTAGGACAGGGAAAAGAAACTCAGCATTGCAAACCTGAGTTCAGTGTCTTTACATAACACCTGTAATTAAATGCATGCATGGGTTCCTGGAGACGTGTAACTTTTGAGTTGGGAAGGAGTCAGGTCTGTGCTCTGGGTTCAAACTATTGTCTGAAGCTGGTCGAAGCTGCCTGAAGTGTAATCTATCATCAAACAAGAAAAGGGAAACCAAACTGTTCTGAACCCGAAATTCTGTGACATTGAATATTTCCTACAATAAAATCTTTCTTCAAACTCGGAACTCTAAGATCTTTTCTAGAGAGTAAAAAACTTTCCAAGACAGGTTTGTGGTTTTCTTTTGTTTTGGGTTGGTTTTTAACTTTTGGTTTGGGGTTTTGTTTGTTTGTTTTGGCTTTTATTTTGGTTTGGTTTTGTTGTTGTTGAAAATCCATGTCACTACTAAAGAAAACCAGTTTTGATGGAAAAATTCCCAGTCAGGTTTTCTAGCACCCAGCAGGGGAAACTTAATCTTCTGCAAGAGCATGAAAGAGCAGGATCTGCCTCTTTATGCAGAGGGGACCATAATTTACTCTTTTAAGAATTCATGAAAGAGACTTAGGAGTGTTCAGCCCAAAGCCATCCTATGCATAGCAAATGTGCCCTGCCTGACTGACAGTCCTCTGCTTGTAAATGGCTCTGCCACACTTCCCAGCTGCTGGTGCCCACTCCTCCAAGCTGACCCCGAGCTGCAGACAGCAGATGTTCTTTAAACCCAGCCAGATGCAAAGGAAAAGCAACCAAAAGAACATAATCCTGCTCTGCCTCCCCTTACAGTCAACTTGGTATACAAAGCAAAGCCTTTGAGGGTTTGTCAACCTGGCTACGTGTCGAGAGAAAGGGGAAAAAAAAATAGAAGAGATGAAAAATAGGTGCAGAGCACATAAAAAAAAGAGGGCAAAAATTTGGGTGAGAAGTCCAAGGGAAAGATTCACTGGAAGCATGGAAAGTAAAGAAATTATATGCACCCCTCTTGGAAAAAAAAAAAAAAAGAAGAGAGAGAGAAAACTAAACAGAAAATGAAGAGGATTGAAGGAAAAAAAGAAGGCATGAGGAAGATGTCAAAGGCAGCATTATGAACAAACACAGTGGATTTTACTCAGCTCCTCATTTTCCAGCATTATAAGTCTTGACACAGCAGTTAGTAAAGGTGCGAGTGCAATGGAGAAGCAGGTGGCACTTCAGACAGATGGACATATAAAGAGTGATCAAGAGACCAGGCACAGGGACTACACAATCTTGCAAAAGCTGCCTCACTCAAGCAACATGATACTGGCAGGTAAAACTGGGAGACATGGAGCATGTAACAACAGCTTAAAAAGGCACAAGAGGGGAAAGCCCCTTACTCCATACAAATTTAACAAGAGATGATGAATGAGACTGCAGCATCAGACTGTTCTGTTTTAAATATGGCCAAAGATTTCAGATTGTCTAATAGAGAGACCTCTGAAAAGGTGAAGCAGAAATATATTTCTGCCTTCTAACAAGAAATACTGAAATGGAAAAGGAAGAACACCACTGGCATTTCAGCTAGAATCACAGATGTAAAACCAGACAGATCTTTATCAGACACTAATACAGAACTCTGGTATAATTGGAAAACCCACAAAAACTTTTCTAGTGCAACGTGTTAAGACACCCAGAGCTGTGATGGGGAGGAACTGGAACTGCTCCACTAGTCTGACAGTAACAACCAGGTGCAAAAGCTTCTCAAGTGCTGCACAAAACAATTTAAGCCAAACAATAAAACCACACAGCTTATTTTACCAGATCAGAGCCCAGACAACCCACAACACATATTCAACTAGTGTTGACACATTTTACAGTTATCTTAAGATCAGATGTCTATGTTAACTAAAGATGAATCCACTTCCTAGGCTCTTGAGTCCATTCTTAGTGCTGCTGTGTCATGTCAGACACGTCCAACACAATGTAGCTCTGGTCATACTAAAAATGATTATTATTTTTATTTTTTTTTAACAGGGACTGTAAGATCAAGCAATAAATAGAAGAGCACAGTTTAATGATGGGTGATTTATAGAGCTGGAAGATGAAAATTAATGTGATGCATGACTCTCTTTAAAATACATATATTATCTGCTGAGATACGCTCACAATGACTTGCAGAAAAGAGATGCCTTGTAAGGAGAGATTTGAACAGTAAGAGGCCAACCAAAGAGCATATAAAAAGGGAGGGAAGCCCAAGGTATGGAACAAATTATGAAGAAGAAGAATATCCTGTATAATTAAGCCAATGTTCAGGGATGATGGCTCACAGACAACTACATCAGTCGTAGGGGGCTGTCTCGGGGGGCTCTTCTAAGAGCATACACAGAACTGCTTTGCTGTGGAGCCCCTCAATGCTGGGATCCTCTCTTGTGACAAAGACACTATGGAGTATAAATTAATTCTAAAAAGCTATGTCTCATTAAGTGTGTAGCACAAGGGAGCTCGCATCCTATTCCACGTATCCCTGGAAGAACTACAGATGTAATGTTTCTGTGTTTAAGGAGAATGCAATACAAAGGAGAATACAATACATACTCAACCAGGACTCTACAGAGCTACACGGCTGTAATTTGTGTTTCTGATTTTGGGAACTACAAAGAAACTCCCCCTCTCCCCCCCAGTTTTGCCTTAAAATGAAAATTAAGGTTAAAATAAATGGGCTACCTTTCCAATTTACAGCAGGGAATATTCCATACATGAACACAGTTAAACACAACAAATTTGAGATCAAAACTCTGACAGACCCTTAGGTCTAAGCAGTATAATTGAATATCACTATGATTATACTGTCAGAAGCAAATGAACAGGCACTTCTCTTTATTGATGTTATTTATAAGTCACTCTTGAGAGGGAAAAGAAATGAACAATTATTTGAAAAAAGCTATTATATCTTTAAGTAGCAAAGAATTAAAGATGCTAGCTTTTCATATTTCAGTGTAGAACAGCAATAAACCAAACAGGTTAATCTTTTCATCATTTCCTTCAGTTCTCCTCAGTTTGCTTTTCTAAGGTTTATCTCATTTTGCTGAAGAGAAGCCAGAAAAATAATGCCCTTGTTAAGCCTCTCTTGTAAAACACAGCTGCATAGCACTGTTGTTTCATAAGAGAATTAATCTTTACAACCTTTCTCCATCTACTTCAACTGGTGAAAGAAGACGTGTTTCCACTCATCCATTTCCAAACTAAAAGACATTGTTTCCACAAGGGTATTAAGTTCAGATGAATCAGTAATTTTCTACCTATCTTGGCTGGAGGATTACTTCTAGGGGTCCACAAAATGCACTGAAGAACAGTAAGCCTATTATTGATGAGCTTCAATTCACAGCAAATTCATTAGCAAATGTGGAGGTTTATGAAGCCTGGCATCCACCAATATGAGTAGATGACCCCAGTGGGTCAGGGAGTGGACATAAACCTAGTGAATTTAATATAGTAAATTTTAAAAGTTGAGGCTTCACCCAAGTGATGTGGGTTTTCTCCTCCAGGTGAAAGAAACTGTAGTTCTTAACAGAATCACTTTCTGAGATACTACATCTAAATGCACTCACGAACAAGGAAGCTACCCTGGGGGGTCCCTGACTCCTGCTCATCCACCTTCAGGACCTGGTCAAACTGTGCAGTGGCTGAGATGTGGCCTTTCCACCTGGAGAGAGAAACCAAAACACTGGGGAGTGAAACGAGGAGAGAGCTGGGCACTAACGAAGCCCTGGGTCACATCCCACTGTGGAATCAAGACACAGCAGAGTAAGCTTGTTTGGATGTAACCAAAGACTTGGTCTCCTCTCTCTTCTCTCAGTTGCCATATATTCCCCTACACCGTGTGGTACACTGGATACAGTTGGTTTTAAATCTTACCCAGTGGCAGTTATGCCTCTGCCAAGATGACTTTGTGGAAGTTATATGAATTAAATATTACTGCAAAATATAGTATTACTATTTAATATCCTCCTACATATTATATTCTCTCTTGCCTCAGCACCATTCTGCTGCTTATGTAGACTGCATCTGATTCTGAAGCGCCCCAAGATTCTTTCCTTTCCAAGCAAAAGGCACCATGTCAGCAGTAGATGGTAATGCTGTGGGAAGTAGTCCTGCATTAGTAAGGTGACAGATTACGTGGACTACTCAGTCTTCTCCATATCTGATTTCTATGAGTCAATGATTGTATTGTTTGTGCCCTTCTGTACCAAAGGAGTCATCAAGTGACTAGCACTCAAATGTAACTGAAAGGGCAGAAGTGGGGCTTGTCTTGAAATGAATGCTGTTTCTGTGCAGGTTGGCTATGCAGAAATTGTTGGGAAGTGGAGAAGTCGTTGGGCTATCCCTTCATAAAGATCTAACTCTTCATCAGGCTGGCTCGTGGTGTAAGGAGGCAGAGGTCACTGGAAGCTCATTCATCTCACATGACAATACACTAGGAACTCCAACAAACAAATGAGGCAAAATAATGGGTTCTTTTAGTCCTTCACTTACACGAGAAAAGCAGAAAGTGTCCTCTTCTCTTACTAGGAAAAGAGCCTCTTGAAGTGCCAGCACTGAACTAACTGTAGGCTTCTCCCTCCTTTTGCTGGAAATGCTCCTGTGCCCAGTGCTGTACCATGAAGGGGGCAGCACAGAAATACACCTTCATGAATTGGTGAGCTACAATGGAGTCAATACACTAGCCACAGACTGCCACAGCATTCTAATAACCCAAGCTAACTACACCCTCTTAACACCAAAACACCACATGGGACCAGAACAAACCATCACTCCTGAAAAGCATGCCCTTCTCATAAGGACAATACACCAAAAGGAGATGCTCTAGGTTAAGAGGCAGCATTTAGAATCGATGTTGGTACAGGTTTCTGAGGAAGATTTTCCTCTTGCTGTGTCACTTCTACTGCAGAGGTCTGAAGACAGCATTTGTATGAACATCACTGCAAACCAGTGCTGCAGATAACCAAAGAGCAGGCAGCAATCTAACTGCTTCTGCAATCAGTAAGCTTGGAGGATCAATGCAGCCTTCAATGAATCAATACTCCACCACTTGCTAGGGAAAAGCAGTACCTTATGACTTGATCCAAAGCTCAGGGGACTCACTGCCTTTGCACTGCCTGCAACAGGCTCTGAAGGAGATACACAAGCCAGTCGTGAGGGTGAAAGACAAGAGATTCAGCAAAACAAGAAACATCTCCCCTAATGCAAACACTCAGTGCCCCAGTGCTGAAGTGGCTGTCCCAGGTAGTGCTGGAGAGTAAGGCTGCTTGGTTGCTGTAGTCCTCATAAGCCAAATTCATTCATTTTAATTCAGTTAAAGCATCACAAAGCTCCCCCCATCAGCTGGCAGAACAGAACACAGCTGCAGCAGAGAAGCCAAGCACCAAACCACGGCAGAACTGGTGGGCAGAAGTGTGGCTCACTAGCCAAGGCACTGGGACAGCTTGATGGCTTTAACCAACGTTATAAACTCTTGATATTGATAGGGAACTAGATTGTAAAAAATTTCTGAAAGCCAGGCCTGCATGATAGATTTGAGAAGCTCCTCTGAGTTCCTGAGGACAGCAGCACACACCAGCCATGCCTCAATTTCATGATGGATAAGGCTCAGAGATGCACTAATCTCCATCTCCCTCCCCCACCTCATGAGTTGGTTTCTATGAGGAATGAATCCTGGGTGCTTGAAACAGAAAATAATTACGGCAGGCCCTGGAAGCCTGAAATCTCCAATCCTCCATTAATTCACACTTATCCATATGTAAATTCAGTGTGAAAGCTGTCAGCACATTTTCCTCATTAGAATTCAACAGAAATTTAGGAAAACTATTGTTTTAGTAAAGGAGCAGCCACAGTGCTGAAGTCTGTAGATAGAGGAAACAGAAGTGTTTAAATTGCACATCAGCACAAACCTACAGGGGAGCCCAAAGCCAAAACTATACTGATGTAAAAGGCAAGACTAGCCAGTGATTGTGGAACAGAAACCTGAGGGATGAAACTGTGACTGAACTGGATGCACACGGATCAGGGGTGGCCGCACACACAGTACCTGTGCAGGGATACACCTGGTTTTGCAGTGGCCTGGCCACCACCTCCAAGCTGGTGCACGCATGCGGCACTCGAGGGCTGAAGAGGGAGGGAAGAAGCCAGAGTACAGATGAAATTCATGTCTCAAAGATACAGCTGGCAGTTGCTGCCAGTGTGTATGAGACACTCTAAAAAGCGAGGCATCTGCCTCCCATTGAAAACAGGCATCGGACGCACGGCACGTGACTTAAAATTTGTGATGGTGTGCTCTGGAAAAGCAGAATGAGGAGAAGGCAAAACTGTAGAGTCACAGTTAACATCAGCATCCCCCCGGGCACCTGACAGGTGCCCAAGTGAGAAGTGGTCAGCCTAGGGCTACTCAGATATGAAGAAAGTTTTCACCTTGAATTATCATCTGGAATACTCCCTTACTCTATCTATTCAGAGCTCAGAGGAAGTGTTAGGACACGTGCTACAACAGGTAGTAATAATTGGAAGTATTCTTAATAAGTTATTAAATATAGACACGGTGTCTAGAGCCTTTTCAAACCTAAAGAGCAAATTTGTTCTGAATAAGAAAAAAATGCCAATCAGAAACCCTAGCCAGTACCACAGATGATTATTCTAGAGGAAAAAGAACACCCTCTGTATTATTAGAGTATTCCCCTACTAGAAAAGTTGATTTAGGAGAAATAAAAAGCATCTGCAACAGTAACTCTAGATGCTTTTGTTCCTTCCCTGGCTAAAACCTACTTAGTCAAAAAGCAAACAAAGTTCCACACACAGCTCCTCTACCATACTTCAAGCCAAGGAAAACAAAGATGCTGGTTTGCAAAGGCTGTAGCAGCTGATGCAAAAGCACAGCGTACCCCAGCCCTAGAACCACGAGCTCTGCACCCCCTGCAAAGGCAGATGTCACAACTCTACCTCCCTCAGCTGGACGTGCAAGCAGTGACCCACGTACAAGCTCCCTGACAGCAAAGGCTTTCAACAGGGTGACTGAACTGGTGGTTCAGATTACACACTTGGTCTGTTCTGTCTGATGCACTATAAATAAATCCTGGAAAGTTGTATTTAAAGATTTCCACAACAAGCTTTGATGTAATACCACCCTGGTTTTGACTGGGGGGTGGGGATGAAGGTGCTGGGGGGGATGAAGGTCTACCAACCCTCCTTCAGATTCAAGGAGGGTATCTTGCTACAGTTGCTGACAGATTTTAAGATGAGGAGGCACGATGTTAGCACAGGGTGATTGGCGGGCACTGAAACAGACGACAGGAAAGAACTAAACATGCAGCTGTGAGGTAAGATCTCTGGCAGGCTGAAGAGGGCTTTGGGGAGAAAGTGACAAGGGCAAAGCGTTGTGAACTAGAACAGTAATGTGGCTGAGAGGGGGAATGAGGCACGGGGGTAGAGATGAAGAAATGAGACGGGGTGAAAGGAGCAGAAGCAGCAGCACAAAGAGAAAAAAAAATGACAGCAAAAGAAAGAAGGCAAAGCGAACAGGAGAAGAAAGAGTACACATGGAAAAATATCTCTCTTAGGAGTAATAGTTCTTTAGGAAGGGCAGGAACCACATTGCTATGCAACAGGATATACTCTTCACTATAGAAAGAGTTTATTTAAGCCTATATGAAAGCTCAAAATCTGTGGGAGAAAAGGAAGAAAGAAAAAAAAAGAATTAAAAAAAAAGAGTAACATCATCTTGCTTTCAACTTTTCAATTGCTTTTTAGGTCATATTTCACCCTCCCCTCCCACCCCCCAAGTACTTTCCAGAATGGAATTTTCTTCTTCCCACTCCAGGATTTGGTGTGGGCAGAGCATCACAGATGCTGCTGAACTCAGAAACCAAGAACCTGATTCATTCCTCCCTTGTATCTCATGCTGTCATTGAGCCTGGGACCAAGCAAACGTCAAAGGCTGCGAGTCAGAAAGGTAATTTTGTGCAGCTTTTACATTCACTTTGTCCCAGCATAATGGGGATACAAGAGGTAAAGACAAATCCTGTTCCGAATCCCTGACAGTTTGTCAAATGTTGTTTCAGAATAATTATTTTTCCTCCTGTTCCAGCACACTTATGCTCCAAAACTCCTCTGAGTTTTGACTGTACACAGAGGGCAGGTTTTCCCTAAGGTAAGACAACCACCATTTTTCAGCTTCACAGAACAAAAATCCCTAAAATGAAGACAACCTCAATACAATCAACCAGCAAAGCCCTTCAGTCTCACTGACCCATGTTCAACAAGTTCAGATTATTTTCTGCAAGTTTCCTTTCATTTCAGCCTTTGATACTGTACAATCACACTGCTGGATATCAATTCAGTACTCAAACAGGATTCTCAGAATCAACCATGAGGAGTCATATGACATAAAAGAAGCTGCCCCCAAGATAAGTGATACAGTGTTCATATTTTTGAAAGCTGAGGCCACTTTCAGTAAGATTCCCTGCTTACATCATTTTAGACTTTAAAACAAACAAAAGCTCCAACATTTTAAAAGGTTAGACACATTTTTTACTCCCACTGTTTCTTAATAAAACACCACTTGTGTGGGAAAACAGCTTAGTGCATACTTTAGGAACAGGCAAACCATTAATTGATCCAACATGTTGGCAGCTCTAGAGAAACTCACTAGAGAAGAGCAAGTGATGGATCTTAAGTTTTGAAACAGCCTGAGCTTTACTTTAAGGGTAAGTATGCCAAGCTCCTATTACTTTATACTGCTTAGTATATAATCTATGATGCTTAAAGTACCAAGAAGTATAATCTGAACAGCTACTAAGCCATGTGCAAGTTATAAAGCGCAGTTTTAAGAAGCTCAAGGGTTATGAGTTGCTTGTTTCACTAAAGGAAAATAATAATAATAATAAAACCCCATCTTCCACCAATCCTAGCAAAGCAACATGAATTTGCCCAAATAAATGATTAATCTCTTCAAGAGGCTGCACACGAGAGGTTCCCAAAGCACTGCTTTTGCAGCAGCAGCAGCTTTATAGTTGGGCAAAAAGATGGTTTTTAGCACTTCCATCTGCTAGCTGGTTTACCAGTTGTCACTAGAACAACATCTTGCTCTGCAGCCTTTATGTGTTTCAGTTTAGCCCCAACTCGCTCTGCTAACATTCAACTGGCATGGAACAGCTGGGCACGATTAGTTACTGGATGCAAACCAAACTGGGATTTCACAATAGGTGAAGCAGTCTCCGTGGCATAGGCTGCTGATGCGCCAGAGCGCTGGTCTCTGGCACAAATCACTATCCCTAATTATAAATCTGGTGTTCTGTTTTTAAAACAACCTTACTTCAGATCAAACACTGGTACAAAAACTGTGGAGACCGGGAGTGTAACTCGAGGTTTGCATTGTTTCTGAGGAGGGGATTTCTGCTTGGTTCTAACTGATGAGCACACGCTGGCACCCAAGCACCCATGTGCTCCCCACTGTGAGCACAAACTCCACCGCAGCATTCACTTGGGAGCGACCACCCCAGTCCTGGACAAAACACCTCATGTTCTCACCGAATCAGCTACTCCTCATCCCTGCTTGATCCCACAGCTTTCACACTGCACAGGCAAGAGAGTGGACGCCGTGTTCCCTATTTTATTGCACCTCCTGATAAGCCCGCACCACAAACACAACGCTTCTCCTCGTCTGAAGGTCTTCATCACACCCGATCCCGCATGACACCTGCCAGAGGCTACTCGGGACACGATAAAACATCAGTGTCCCACGGCAGGCTCAGGGTTCCATCCTAGTCAGAGAAATCTCCGACTAGACCCAAACTTTACGTCTCCCAAACTTTTCATCCCTGGAGCGTGCATTGCTGCTAGCAGCACATCCATCCCTTGCCATGGCCGCACGGTGAGGTGCTCCACGGCCCC
>VWZY01003041.1:322408-343519 GCA_013399075.1 Chloroceryle aenea
CACCCCCGAATCGCAGTTCTGACTTTGATTTATTTTTTCTCTTTTCAGGGCTGCTGTAGGGTGAAAATTGCAAATGGGAACGTTCCGATGTAATTATGGCACACGGCTTAAAGAGGTAATCGCTTGCAAGCCAAGGTTTAAGATATAAACCAAATCCATTTCTTACTGTACCTTTCCGAATGCAGCTGACAGACACGTTTACCCAAACATCGGGTGTGCAACTGACAGGAACAGGGAGAATGTGGAAAGTGAAATTTCAGAGAATGGCAGAGGAAACAAACTCCACAGACACGGGCAGAAAAGAAGCTTCATTTTGGCTCCATGAAAGCCCAGATTTAGGGTTTTTTAATGTATAAACCACTCCAAAAGAATTTTGGCCAAAGCTCACATGCCTTTCAGAAGGGTCAAACCATGACTGACACGAGGTTTGTCTGTCCTAGTGCGAGTAGCAAAAATTCTGCTTTCCATAACTATCACAGAATCACAGCATTGTTTAGGTTGGAAAAGATCTTTAGGATCATTGAGTCCAACCATGAACCCAGCACTGCCGGGTCACCACTAAACCACATCCCTCAGCATCACATCTACACGGCTTTTACATCCTCCAGTAGCAGAAGGATGTCTCACTAGATTAACAGATGCTATTTAATATTTCACTCCCCTTGTTATGAAATCTGCTGCTGGAAATACCTTTCACTTAGGTGAGATGCCCCAGCCCCTCGCTAGTGTTGGTATTTGCCTGTTTCATTTATGTTCATACTTGGCATTGATCTAAGCAAACAGATGACAGCCTCAACCACACTTAACACACAGAGGCACACAAAAAAAATCCCATTTAGAACTAACCTTGAGAGATGAAAGTAGATGGCAATCACCGTTAATTAGAAAGTGTTGAGATTTCACAAGGAAAGCAAGGGGAAAATCCATCCCTGGAAGGACTATGGGCAATAAAGCATTTTTATATTTGAAAGAATAAGAAGTATTGTTAGAAGAGAAGGCAGAAAAGAGGTGTAAATGATCAGTAAGTCTTTCTGGGTTATACCTGGGAAGAAAGGGAGCATGTGTTTGCCAGGTTATTGATTCAGAGATGAAGCAGCATCTCCTAAGAACGTACAGAGCCAGAAAAATGGCACACGGGAATCCCAGAAGAGTGGGCGGGAGGGCAGAGAGAATAAGCAGCTCTCTGACTTGTCTTCAAGTAAATCTTGGCATAAGAGGAAAATCTTGAAAGAGTGCTCAGTTTCCTGATAAAATCCAGAAAAAATTATTATGGTGACCAGGTAGTTAAGGGCCAGTTAGACTAATGGTAACCAACACCAAGGAAAACAAGAGAGGGATTTTGTGTTGAGCTGGGCACAGGCAGAAGCAAACCTATGGAAAATATACACTACAGAGTAAGAAAGAAATCCCACCTCTCTCTCTCTCCTCTCGGGGAGTTTCAGTCGGCAGCTCAGTTCCCTCTGCATTGAGTGCGATGAGTCCCCACGGGGGCAGGACCCTGGCAGGTGCTGGCTGGAAGAGACCTGGGCTTAGCGCTAACTTCAGTGCAGCCTGGGGTTCCTTGATGCTGATGGACAGCAGGGAAAGGTGACAGAAATATGATCTCTCTGCAGGTGCTCAGGAAAACTGCATTCTTTTGCCTTCTGGAGCTCAGGGGTGACACCGGTTCTTTTTTACATCTGGAAAAGAACAGAAGAGATGGTAACTCTGGGAGACCACACAGAGGGTAAAGCAATACTCTCACCTCACCCGTTGGCTGGCAGTACTGTGGGTTTGAGTTGAAATAAAAAAAAAATAATAATGAATGTATTCATTTAGAGAGTTAATTGAGCAATACATCTTTTGTTGACCTGACTGCCATTGTTAATACGCCATCCATCTTCCTGTTTATATGCTAACAGCTATATTGCCTGTCACTGTATTACAGAATCCTGCCTTAAATTGGAATACTGCTTCATTCTTCTGTAACATCATTTGAATTACTACAGCTGCTACTGTAGCTCTGGTTTCATTTACCTAGATCAGTTTAATAGTCTGGATAATGCTTTGGTGCTCTAAAGAAATCTTAACAGTAAAGTTCCAGAAAAAAAACCATATTCCAGCCAAGATAATCTCCTCATGGGAGCTATAGGAAAGGTTCAATAGAATTTATAGGCAAAGTGACATTTTCATTTAAAAATTATGAAAAGAGTTGAAAGGAACTCAATCTTGTTTGATCCTTATTAAGTTTTCATAGTGAGATAGTGCTCCCTGTGTCCCAGAGGCAAAACCTGCCATGTCTTATGTTTGTTTAGCATCTGCTTTTGTTACAGGGATTTTTGTAAACTGCAAGAACCCAGGAGACTGCTGCTTATGAACATCTTTCTGCCTGTTCCTTCTTCTATTATAGCTCCTGAAAAATAAAGAACTTTTCAAAGTAACATGTCTCCTTTCTGCAATTCCTTTCTCTTCCATAATAACTCACTCAGCTCCCTTAAACCTTTAGTGTTTCTCATTACTCTCATGCAGAAGCTTAGTAAGCTCAGTCAAAATACTGGCTGTTCCTTTGCAACGTAAAAATAATAATAAAAAAATACTTATCTCCTACTACAAGGTTATTTTCCTTGGTGTCCTATAAAGGGAGCTACTCAAAGGTTTACTAGAACCTAACAAGCTACCATTACTAAGCATACCACCTTCCATAGCCTAGTGTTTTAGGCAACTTCCAGGGGAAATATTGAGAAGAGCCTAAAAGAAGCTGCAACTTATAACAGAGATTCTTTCCAAAAAAAAAAAAAAANNNNAAAAAAAAAAAAGACAAATTGGAAATGTATTAGACAACTCTGTGTAAAGAGTGGAACCTGCTGTAGAAGCTGCATAGAAATGTGTGATTAGAGATCATCTGTGCCTCATGCTGGAAGGTCATGTGATCTGGAATGAAGAGCTATTTAAGTGGCTCATAACTTCTGTGGTATAATGATAAATCTTGGAAGCAGAGTTTGCCAGCTACATGCCATTCTCTGAGGCCTGGGAGAAATACAGAGTTCTGTCTCTGTGCAGGAAAACACAGCATATATTAAATATGACTCCAGTTTTCCCATTAGTGGCAGAATTCCACTTCACACGACTTGGTTGAAACGTATCAGTGAATTATGCTGCAGAAGAGGAACTATTCACATGGACAAAGTTGATGCAACAGACATCCTGTGCCTTGCTCCTTAAGGAATCACCTGCAGAAGGTGAAATACAATGTTCACCTCGCCGAGGCTACACCGCAAGTTCTGAGTGACATGGTCACACTGAAAGACTCTCTAGTGGGTGGTTTAGCTTTTGAGGGGACACCCCTGAAGTTCTTCCACTGTTGCCCAAATGAAGCTGTTATCTGCCAGCATGGGAGATGTGTAAGAGGGGACAGGGTGCATGTGCACATCCTATCTGTGATTCAGAGATTACTTACAGGTGACATTTCTTTTATGGTGTTACACTTCCACAAAGCTACCACACTCAGATCAAAACTTGGGTGTACTCAGTGCCCCTGAGATGCTAAAGTTTGTCAAGACTTCCTCCAACAAGCCTCTGAATGCAATAATGAAAAAGAGATACACCCAGAATAATGGTGGGAATGATTATATGGCTCACTTCAGACTGAGCATATAAACATGGCAGGGAATCCTGACCTCACTGGAGTGAAGGGAAGCATTTACCTGAATTAACTGGGTATTTTCCTATAGTAATACACCTTGTGGTGAACTGCAGCAGAGCAGCTCTACATGCAGCAGACAGGGACATGGCCAAATGGAAGGCAGTAATAGATTCTGCTGCAAACAGATGTGCAAGGTTACTAATGGAGGTTTTCCAAGATAGATTCCTGGGACTGATCATATTTAACATGGTCGTTAATGATGAGAGTGCATACAAGCAAAATGGGAAGTTCACTGATGACATAAAATAAGGTGCCATTGGTAAAAGAGAGACAGGCATGTACAGAATACAGAAGAACCTTATTGATTTGACTGGAAGAGATGAAGTTCAACAGCACATAATGCCAGTCAGGAATTTACAGACTGAATACACATATTACTGCTCTTAACTGGAAGCTCATTGGTTGGGATACTGGCTCAGCAGGGTGTCAATGTCACAAAGATCTCATCACCCCCACTCAAGTATGGTCTTGAGATGCATTAGCAGACAGGCTCAGCAGTGACAGGGGACATACCAATCTTCTCACAAGAAGCCCCAAGAAAGCCCACCTGGAGCTGTGCATAGGAGGAGCTGCACTTGTAGCAGATACAGAAAAGTACAGCGAGGAGAGGGAGAGAACAAAGAATTATTTATGAAAAAGTTAAAAGCTTGGCAACAAGAGGAAAGCTGAAGGGGATGGGATTGCTGTCTGTTGGTATATCAGGAAGGCTAAACACAGTGGAAAGAAAACAGCAATTCAGGATTTGGCACTTAAGAAAAATACTGCAAGTAGATCATATTTAAATGAATACACAAAAAATAGAGGCAAGTTTTGAATTAACAGAACTGTGAAAAATTCTTATCACCTAACTGGAATTAAAGAAGACACAAGAAACCAATGTGAAATGATTGCATTTAATAGCAAGGTTTGGACTAGATCCAGGAAATCCCCTTTGTCTATGTCCAGACTTAGCTTTAAAAGTTAGCAGGGTATTTCTTTGCTTTGCTTTCCCTCCCCTAAAAATAGCACAAATACTATTATTGGAAGACACCAGATGGTGCTGTCATAGACAGTTTCATAAGCTCAGTACATCCAGACATCCATTTTTACAGGATAAGGCTGAAATGCTGTGCAGCTGCATCATGTTAAGCATGTTCTTATATATGCTATTAAAGTGTGGTGTGCAAATCTGTGACTGATCAGGTTGGTAGAAGCAGTGCTGCTGCTCAAAGGAAGCACTTTCATATGTAGATATTAAAGTTCCTCTTCAAATGGTATTTTTACCACTGGGCTGAATGAAAATTGCCCTGCATGTTAGGGATGTCAAGAACATGAAAAAGATGAGTGCCTGGGATTTTTGCTGTCTCACTTTCTCGTTTCCTTCACTGGATCTTTCTTGAAATTAAGTGGAAGGATATTTGTTACCTGGACTGCGACTCAGACTACACCCTATGAAGACTTTGAACACAGAGTTAAAGCAAAAAGTACACATAGTTGTTATTCAAAATTTTGACAGAGCTCAGATGGGTTTTATTAATTTGGGGCTATTACCACTTCTTATCCTTTTTGTGCTTTAGGTCTCTGTCCTCCTATAAAACTAGTCTTTAAAAGTGGGTGTTCTGTATTCATCACTCAAATACTTCAGACACTGCATTTAGAGTTCAGATAATAGCCCTAGCCTTTGTGTTGTGCCCTCTTACCTCATACATTTATAAACTATTTACCACTACAGTTAGAATGGCAGGGAAATGGTCCATGCAGGGTAAGAACTGATGAATGATTTAGAAGTACTTTTGGCAAAGAAGTCGTTCAGGAAAGTTTGCTCATCGAGTTCTAGTTCTAATCTCTGATGTGAGCTTCTTTTTGTTTGCTTGTTTGTTTTCCTATGGAGTTGAGCAGAGCCCTTTGCAGTCACACGCTGTTTGTCTGACAGAGTTAAATTACACAAATCCCTTCATTACACTGCACCTTTAATTGGCATATGCCTTAGTCAATATCTACTCTAAAAGCTTCTTTTGTGAAGAGACTAAAAGTTTTGTTGTCATACAAGTCGATGTAATGGTTCATTAAAACATCGTCTTGGGAGAAGAAAAGGCTTTTCTGGAGTCAGTAAGAGTTTGTTTGGTTTTGTTACAGATTGCAAAGACTAATTAGGATTCCTGTAAGATGGTCCATTATGATCACCTATTCTGACTTCCTACAGTGCTAATGACGTTGTTAACATTTAAATTGTTAATATTGTTTTTAATGTCAGATACCATTCTAGGTCCATGCTTTGAGACATTAAAAAAAAGGTAATTTTTCAACTTGTTAGCAATTCAAGAATTTATATAGGGTTTTATATTCCATTACACTTCTCAAACTTTACACATTAATTTCTGATCTTCCAAGGAAGTTTGTAGAAATTCATTAGTTGATTCCCTGTATACTTATGAGCATAGGCAAAAGTTACTTCCACTATAAATCATCTTCCTCTTGCTATCCAAAATACCAATAAAAACGAGCAAAACCTTTCAAAAGGTGGTAAGGCTGCTCAACTCATGTTATAAATGACAAAAAGTACATATAAATGAGAAACATGCATTTAGAAAAAGAAATAAATTAAAGTTCTTTTGTCTAGGCATAGAATAACCTTGCTCTGGTTTCTTTACCATGAATACTTTGGTCCTTTTAGAAATTCAGCCTTTATACAGGTTTCTGAAAGACAAGAGACTGAAATGATTTGTCAGGAAGCCCTCAACCCCTTAGTCTGTTGGGACCTCCAAAGCCATCAGAGAAAGCAAACAGGGACTTGCTTTGCACCTTCTAGGACAATTAATAAAGTGGTGCTGGTGGCTGCCGAATCCCTCACTACAAGGAAGCACTCGATGGACATCCTGGGAAATAACCTGTGGCTGTGGGTTGGCCCTCTGAGGGACTGACTGCTCCTATAAATCACTTCAGCTGCTCTTGTGTTTTCAGTGCTGACCCCAGAGATTTGACCAACATTCCCCTAGAGAACTTTAAATCAAGATGGGAGCTTACAAGCAGTAGCCATGGGGCAACATTTCTCTGCCTTTCAGAACTGGAGGGTTACTGACTCCTGGAAAAAAGAAAACCAAACCAAAAGAAGACAGTGTATTGTTTGTGTCCCATGTCTGTTGGCCACCTGAGAGTAGAGACAAGGGGCAGATGTCTGCCACTGAGGTGAGTTAGTAGCAGACCATGACAATGCTTATGTGTAGGCACTGCTTCATGACTGACTGGGCAGTAATATCCATGTGTGGTGGTCTCTAAACCTAGTTTTCTTGCAGGCCTTCTGATGTCCTGTGGACACTGATTAGCCCTGGACAACAGACCAGGTAGCACTGCTAGAATATGGTGCTCGTTAATGACAGAGATACAGCAACCAGGGCAGGTGGAAAAAACATATCATGTACTTGGTGTGCTGCAGTGCTCGGGTAGTGGCAACAGCTCCACAACATTTATTTGTGTTGCCTTCATGCATATTGGAGTGAGTTGTGCAGAAAGAAAATTGCTTTCTTCTGGTGGTGTATTTTTTCTGATACTTAACCTGGTGATTTATTCATAGGACCTTGGAAATGGCTGTATTTTAGCAGTACACAATCTGTGTAAACCAGCATCCCACCTCTGACTGGGCAAAACAAGGAAACACGCTGGAAAGTACAAAAAGCCCTGTGATAAACTGATATGAGGTGATTTGTCTTCTCATCATTTCCTCCAGCTCATACTATACCGCCTTCCAGAAATTACTGTCTTAAATCTTGAAGCACAAGATCTTTGCTTTGTGGAAGCATCAACCACCAGAAGGATGCCCCCTGAAACACCTCGCAGGCTGATCTCCGAGTTTCCCAGTACTCTCAGTCACAACGACATCTCATGGGAATGAAGTCTGCCTGCATATTTCCAATCAAGCCTTTCTTCCCAACATTATTGAGAAGATTAGATGAGCTCCTTCACTGATAGATTGAGATTAGAATTTTTTTCATGCTGACTTCCCAATCTTCAAGCTACAGATTAACGCAGGCAACACAGAACAAAAGAATGACACAAGTGGTCTGTACACAGCCACGGGGGTCACTTGGACTTCTTACACTACCTAGCAAAGGCAGAATAAGCCTAGGATTTATTTTGATGCTATCCAAAAGGGAGATAGTCTCCTTCCATAACCCCACTGGTGGTTTAAACCACATTTCAAGCCAGTCAAAAGACTTTTAACTTTCAGGCAAGCCATGGCTGAATATAAAGAGTATCAAATTTACAAGCTTTAAGGTAATTTTATAACTCTCCAGGAAGACTGGGACATGAAGCATCATTGGAGACACAAGCCAATATGCATCAAAGTTAGAATATTTACGTGTTTCTAAAGTCACTTTATTGTTTTTCACCAGCTGATGCAGAAGGTTTTAGAATCTCTTTACTTCAGTCAGCATAAACAGTGAAAAAATGGTACTTTTTTTTTCCTGTATACTAGCAGTGCCACAACTTTTGGGTTGCACTCATTTAGACTGATGGGAACCTTTACCTAGGAGGCTTTACTTGCACAAAGTTTACCTGCTTATATTTATTTATTTTTTTTCTGTGTAACTTTAATGGATTTAAAAAACCAATCCAGTTTTGTCCTAGAACATCAACTTCGACACAGGCGAAATTCTAGTGAAGAGGCTGACCCATACTCTTCACTTAAATAAAAGACTTGGATAAGAATAGTCAGTGTCGGAGCCAATGTTGCAACTCTCCCTAATTTCATAAAAATCCCACCGCCCGTTATACACGGGACAAACCCGAAGCTGTACCAGGTGACCACAAGAGGTCATCCTTGCTCCATGAGAACAGTCCTATGCATTTCCAGCAAGAAAAACATTGATGTCTTCTCAACTGTATTGGGTTTACCCAATATTTACACGAGTGAAAGAGCTAAACGTCAAACTGGCACAATTTAGATTATTTTTTCCCTCCATTAAAACAAAACAAAACGAAAAAAAAGGAAAGAAAAGCTTCTGCAATAAATTCTAAGCAATTTTTTAAGATACTAATCTTTCCTTAAATTGCTTTCTTGACCCTTTCCACACACTCATAGTTCAACTTTAACACAAGGATCAAGAAAGGGGGGAATATTTGGGGCAATTTCCTTGCTAGGAGAAACAGCTGCTTATTGGTCTAAAAGAATGGATGGTAAAAACCACACCTCTGATCTTTCAAACTTCTACAATCAACCCTGTCCCTTGTCCCATTCTCAGCTTTAAAAAACAGTTGAAATGCTACAGAAACGCTGCTCCTTTACATTGTTATATGATACAAAGCTGTGTCAGTAGAATAAGGAGGTATAAAAGTTTGAAAGCTACTGAGTTTCAAATGCTACTGAGTATACAAAGTTTGAAAACTTTATACTCAGAGACCTCCAGATGCTCTCTCACTCTGGTTACATCTAAAGCTTGCCATTTTATTTCACGGAACCTCTTGAAAATTACAGACTTTCTAACCACACTTGCACCTGCAAATTCTTATCTAGGAACTCCTATCCTAAGAGCAGCTTCACCCACCTCATGCATTTACAGGAGCTTCCTTTTGTCTTGTCCTGGCAAATGTCATCTTGCCGTATTTAGGCCAAGACAGAGTACTCTTAAAACAAGGTCATCATTTCATCTGGGCCCCTTTCTTTATATTCTTCCACTAGCTCATCCTGCCTGGTCACACCAAACTTTGAGCACCAACTTCACCTGGAGGAGCACCACAGTCTCCCTTGGTTTTTCCCCTGCTGCATCCTCACCCCCTTTGCCATCCCTCTGCCCATGCTGCCAACCTCTGCTGCCCACTCAGTTTCCAAAAAGCACTGCCATGCTTTCTTCCACCAAAACAAATCAAGGTCTTCTTCAAGAGCTTCCTTAAAAGGAATGCCCATTATCCAAATGCCAAAATATAAAACAATGTAGTCAGGCAACCAGTTTGGTTTGATCACTGCCATTCTCCTTACCTCGTGCTTTCCCAGTCTTTCCCACAAGCTCATCTGTATCCAGCTGTAGGCTCTTTGAAGGGGAAGCTTCTTCTCTGTTTTTATGATCCCTTCCACAGTATCATCCCTCTCCATTCCTAGGGCTTCTCTGCAATGAAATCAAAGAAGCACAGATTAAGGGTTTAAGTTATGAGGGGAATGGTTTGCGTAACTTCATGTGGAGACATGGTCAGCCTGGGAATGGGTTTGAATGTCAGCAAATTCCATTTGGTTTTGAGCAACACAGGGAACAGTTTGAAGCAGAAGCATTATCTTGACTACAGACTGCCTTCGTGTGGGACCTATAGCATGTTTCCAAATCCACCATGACACAGAGAGTATTGAACTCACTGAAAACAACAGTAAACTCCCACTGATTCTCATCAGAGCTAGAATTTCATCCTCAGCTAGGTAGAGAGTTCACAATCACATCAGCACAAAGAAATTGTTGTAGTGGCCATAGTTTCATCTGGTGATATCACCATGGAAACCTCATCACATATCAAAGCTAAAAATCCAGTAGCATCCAATTAGCACTGGTGTCAGGCTACTCTCACGAGCTGCTATGATTTATGGAAATTCTAAAAGCTTGCAGGACTGCAAAAGGAAAGAAAAGCAATTCATTAATTTCAGGAGTATATTACAACATGCAAAATTGCTCGCTACAGCAGTCGGTCATTGTGCATTAAAATTATTTTTAAATAAAGAATGCCACAATTAATATTTATTTCAGATTTTACCCAGGACTGTCCTCATCTAACCAGCATGGCTGTTAACTATCATTAGAGAAACAGAGATTCAAACTGAAAAAGAATGATGTTGGGGAAATAGCTGTGCTAGTGATGTACGTTCAACTTGCAGTAGAGACAAAATGTGTTAGATAGACACATGTTATTCTGAATAATTGTAAACAACTAGTGTGTAAGAAAAGCACAGCATCACAGCTTGCATTTGAAAGCTGCACTACACTGACTAGCTCTAGCAAATAGATGACTTCTGCCTCATGGAGAGAGCTGGTTATTTTTTACACTATATAAATCGTAGTCTAACATTCAACTACTGTGAATATTCTAACTAGATTACTAGACCTGACAAAACACATTTCTGTGTTACATCAAGAGGAATGTGATGAAATTATGCTGTCTAAAATTTTCTAAGTTATTATGGCTATTTCCTGTAGAGGAACAAAATCCAACTCCAATTCTTTTACATCTCTATTGTGTTTCCCACAAAAACTGCAACAAAAACTGCTTTATGCAAGCAAAGTTCTCTTAGCTCTCATACAAAATATTAGCTTTAATGTCAGATTTCCTATCTTCCACCTTCCATCAAATGAACATTGTGCATATGCAGAGATATCCAGTTAATCAATGCCCAAGTGTTACAGGAGTCTGCTAGCTTGCATTGCTCTGCTCAATCAGATCTTTCATATCCAGACAGATGAATCCAGCACAGCTCTGCAATCAGCAGCAAATCCAGACCCTTTTAGGTAGCTCAAAGTTCATTTTCCCCTCAACATTTCATGAAATGTGGAAGAAATGATGACAGTTTTCATGCCTTTTTAGTCACAAAGCCTTGATTCCACCTTCTGTATTCAAGGGAACCCCCTCCCCCAAATTTCTCTGCTCAAAGCTTCAATTCAGCATGTAACCCCAAACATTTCATACTCAAAGTAACTGCTTTTCTTATAGCTGCATCCAGTAATCTTTTGTCACATCTTCTTTCAGCTTATCTGTTCTGTTGATTCCCTGCAGATGACTAGATAAGGAGCTGAAATATGTAGCTGGGTTTATCTCTTAAAGCCACACACATTTTCCCTGCATCATCCAATACTACAGGCATAACTACACCAGGGAAGGTGGCAAAGAATCCGAAGTGACAAGGGAAAGTGGTACTATAGAGAGTACAGTATACCCTGGTTTGGCTAGTGCTGCTTTAAGAAATGGTGTTTCTTCTTCTCCTTACATCAGAGAACATCCCCATACATCATCTTCTCTCCACCTTACACAGCACCTCGAATACCATGTTCAGTTTTGGCCAGTCCCAGCAGGGACACCCCTGGATTACCTGGGGCTGGCCGAGAGGTTTTGCTCATCAGTCAACTGCCAACCAGCCTCAGCTAGGAAAAACCTCCCAGCCCTTTCAGGCAGTGATTCAGGAGGCAGCAAAGATGCCACAAAAGCTCTTGATGGCTGCTAGTGTGTACTAGGCTGTGGGAAGTGACATCTTCTATCGGATGATGAAAGTGGAAGGTCTGCTTCTGTAAAATTCCCCAAAGGAAAGGCAATAAGAATTGAGTGGCAACCAATTTCCAAGCTGGATAATTGTATTCCATGTTCATCTGCATTTATCTCTGAGTCCTCTTTTTCCAAGGATGTCTGCAGTATTCCACACCCTATTTATTAGCTGTTTAATGGAGACAGGGCAGCAAACTCTCTGCTATTTGACTAGCTTTCAGTAACTGCTTTTATTTTAGCATCCCACTTCAAGCTTTGCTCTTAGATGGGCTGCCTCACAGACTTCTCTGTAAGCCTCTGCTGTACATTGCTATATAGCAAAGATAAATAAGAAAATCACTTCAAACTTTACATCAGCATCACCTCAGATGCAAACAATGCCATCTGTCAGCTACCCAAATGTTTGGATGAGAGAGAGCAACTGTTCAAGTTGAATCCAAGGAAGTCTGATGTAATGGATGATCAGGTTACTGAAAGGAAAGAATGGCTCGTTTCTTTAGCTTCCTTTCAGGACACCCTCCCAGTGCTCTTTAGGAAAAATGTAGCACAGATAGTCACTAAGATGCCTTACACCTGTGCCTACCCAATTATGAAATGGAAAAAAAAATAAAAATAGTAGCATTCTCTAATGAGCACTGCTTCAAAACCTGCATCTTGCCTTCTCACAGTCAAACTCAGACTCACTCACCAACTCTGTGACATCTCTGGTGAAAAAAACCAGCCTTCTAAAAAAGCTCTGGTAAGTTCATAGCAGAGACCTTGCTGCAAGAGTACTGCAGAAGTACCTGGTTCTGCTGAGAGCACAGGGTGACTTAGCCCAGTGTGGGAAGGGGCTGTGACAGAGGAGCCAGCACGCCTGGCTTGGGGACAGCCCTGCTGGCAGCAGTGCTCTGGCCTGTGTACAGCTGGTGCGTGCTGGAGCTGTGCTGGTGCTCTGGCTCTCACCCTGCCACGGGACCTAATGGGCTCCTCCTACCTCCGGGTACCATGACAGCTTGTGTTTGAAACCACTGTATAAATCTGCAGACATTCAGATCTGCCCAACTTGACCTCTGCTGGTAGCCTTCAGGTGTCTTAATCCTTTGCACTGGGCTCATTCCTGAAATGTTCATCTACAGATCAGCCCACTCGCCTCATTTAACTTCATTTGCGCCACGCCACGGGGGGTGGGAGCGATGACATTTGAGAGATTAAAATGAAATGACAGACCTGCAAACGGGGCAGGCTGTGACACGAACCCTTCCCCGGGTGCCCTCGTGAGGCAGAGGTAAGGCAGGGCCAGGCTGACAGCGGGGGCAGAGGGATGCAGGGGCAGGCAGGGCGGGTGTCAAGCTGAAAACACCGCTCTCAGGAGGCCTCAGTGGAAATGCAGCGAGGTGAAGTGCAGTGTTGACACCTGCTCAGCGAGTGAGCTCTGGATTCTCTCCCTTGCATTCTCCCAGTACCTTCAGCAAGTATTTGCAGGCTGTCAGTGACATTTTATACACTCTCTCTTCATTGCCAAGCACCCCCAGTCCCACAACCCATTGACAGATGATTACAGTTGATGCCCGATGCTGTGCAAGGCCAGAGAGATCCATCAGTGACCTCAGAGACACTTGTTGAGCTTCAGAGCATCCCAGAATAGGGAATATGTGCATGGGACCTGACCACATCACCTCATCCTTTCACACAAGTGATCCTGTTTTGGTTTGACATTTTTAAAGATCTTCATTAGGGGTCTTTCTTTGATCTTCCCAGGAACTTGAACAGACCCGGGAGAAACTGCTGTAATGCTGAATTTACTTTAGTCCCTGAAACCTCATGAATAAATTCAGCAAGCTATGTTTTTAACAATCCAGTTATTTGATAGCCTTGATTAAACCTTTTTAGAATGACTAGAGGCTCTGGATGTTATTTATTCATATTCAAGCACAGAAACAGTCACTCATGCATAGAAATCCTCAGTGAGTCACGAAATGACATGCTTACTTATGCATAGCAATCCTCACTAACTCACCCAGAGACACACTCCTGCCCAGACATTCTTGGTTACATGCACAGTGACAGACTGGCCCAGAGCACTTCGTTTAGAAATCCTTGCAGGCTCCCTCCCACAAGGGCCTCCTCTCCCTTGAAGCTGAAAAGAAAACTCAGCAGCGACTCCAGCCCACGCTGCCAAACGCGCTCAGGCACCTCCTCCGAGCTGAGCCTTTTCTCACCGCTGTGGCATTTCCCTGCTGAGGGTTCCCCCAAGGTTGCCAACGTGCTTTATGAGAGGAAATCTCATTTTCACTACCTTCTCATTTTGATATCTTAATGCCAAAGAGCTGCTGTTCTGCTTTTGGAGTTTTACTTTGTTTAGTTTTATATGGAAATTTTACATTAAACAAACATTAGATGAGAGTCAAGGGGATGAGCTGGCTCAGGGGACTGGTAATGGGCTGTGAAGCCTCTCCTTTCTAGGGCACTGCTCCAATTCATTCCAGGCTGCTTTAGCTGGATTTAACGTCGGAAAGCAAGTGTGCTCATTTAGAGCATCTGAGCTGTCTGAAACAAATTAGATTTAAAATGAACTGACCAGTGACAAAAATACTGTTATGCAAATCAACTCTGCCAAGCAGCCCCTTGAAAAAAAACAAATGGAAGTCACATTTTACTGGAGCTGAGTAATGATAACAAATGGAAACGCTCTGGAAACATCCTGGCTGCCAGGGGCATCCCACCCATCTTCCAGCCCAAAGGGGTTGTGCAACCAGCTTTTGTAGGATGCCTGGAAGGTCTTCAAGCTCAGAGTGGGTCAGACCAAGAGAAGCTGGCAGTGACCAGCTAACTTCACTCATTGCCATGCAAATAGCAAATTCATAGCCTCAAACCTCTATTCCTTGTAAACAAGATCTAACTTTATATAAAATGCATATCCTTATCTTAGCATCGATGGCAGCAGACTGTCCTGTGAGATGATGGCACAAAGAAATATAATAAAACAAACAGGCAACCCCTCAAACACCTCAACAATACTTCCAATGACCCATCAGATATGCACACACTGGAGACTGTACATCTGCAATAAATCAGAGAACTCCATCTTGCCAAAAACAACTATTACCCAGCAAAAACTAGCAAAGAAAACAGGATGCCAGTCCAGGATGCTGCTTTCAGAAGCTACTAGATTTTCCCTGTCCTGCTTTTGGAGTTTTATCTTAGGTATTTCAGTGTTGCACGTTTCTGCCAGTGTTTTAAATAATGCATAAATACAATAAAATAATTGAAACAAACTCTTCAATTCCCCCGGTACTCCATCAGAAAGGTTTTGCTCTCATTTTTAACACCACCACACTTGGAACACTTGCTATAAAATGAAAATGTATTTCACACTGCATCACCCGTTGATAAGTCTAACTCAGCAGGACTGGAGTTTCATTACCCCACAATAAATATAAATAAGGAGTTTAGTGAACATTGTGAGCACATGACTGTTTATAGTGACACTTCAATCACTCTAAATGTACAGGTACTGGAGAAGCAATAGAACTGTTATTACAATTTCATACTATAAATGAAATCCTACAAATGAAATACAAATGAGAATGAATAGAAACTGTTTTCAGAATATCAACTAACAGAAGTGGAACACAAACAAATGAGTTTTCTAAATCAGCCAGAATACTGAGGACTGATGTCCATGGCTAGAAATGGTTCTAAGTCTTGTTATTCATGGTGCCATAAGCATATGATTAGGCACTTGGTTACCTCCATTTAAACTTCTTATTTATAACAGAAGTATCCCATCACCTACAATATGAATTCAGCATGTGATGTGTTGCTGTATAATGCTATTGTAAGCACCAGGTGTAATTCTGCTCCTTACCCACAACACTTTTCAGTGGTAAGGGCAAATAAGATGGGAGCTTGTTATGTTTGTGAGAGAGATGATAAGAGAGCACTCCCTGCAATATCAGGAAGTGAACCACTGGTGCAAAAATTCTCTTTCAGTCCTCTGAAGCAACAGCTAAACCACCCATGTTGTATTCCATACAGCAAACAATCTGTCCTTCAGCTTTCATTAGCTGAATAAAGTCAGAATTTAATTCAGCCAGCACTCAATACCACTGATATTAGTCTCATCTAAATGGAGCTATAATTAGATGGGAAAACCATTCAGTTCACATTTGCATAAGATTTCTACAATCAAATTCTACTGAACAAGGAAAAGCCATAATTAAAGGAGAAAAATTGCTATCTAGATAAGAAGTGACACAAAAGAGGAACGTGTCGCACAGCTCGGTAGCTGCGGAAAAAACACGAAACAGCTGAAATGCTGACTTTGTTAGGAAGGGTATTTCAGAAAAAGATGGCAAACAAACACTCTGCCCCTTCTAGGCCATAATCCAACTGCCTTTGAACTCAACAGGATCCTCCTATTCAGGATCTTTGCTGGAAGGGTTGTTAAACCTGGGAAGAGGCTGCCCGAAGCAATTGTGCAGCCTCCATCCTTGGCAGCGTTGAATATTCAGCTACACAAGGCCCTGGCCAACTTTATTCCTTTGTGGATACTTTCAGCAGGAGGCTTGGCTAGGTGACCTCCAGAGGTCCCTTCTAATCTAATTCATGTTATTTTAATAATATCCATTGTAAATTACAAGAGAGTTTCTCACCATCAACAGATGAGGCTCCTGCACAGCTTTCCCATTGTTTAACCACTCTCACTCTAAACAATTCTTTTCCCCTATACCAGCCACTTTCCCCTTGCCACAGCTTGTGACCGTCGCCTCTCATACTCTCACCATGAACCCTTGAGAAGAGTCTGGCTCTGTCTTCTCCATAAATTCTGTTTGGGTCCTTGAGGGCACCAATTACATCTTTTCAGCCTTCCCTTCTCCAGATTAAACAACCTCAGCTGTCTTCACACAAGTCACAGCTACAGCCCCTGAACCTTGACCCTCTCCCACTGTTCCCTCTCTCGCACCACATGGGCCCTGGTTGGAAAGTTCCAAGCCCATATGCTCTTATGCCAGAAAGGGCTTTTTGCTCACCCCTCTTCCTCGGCACACTGCCAGAAATCACCCCCACCCCATTTTGACCATGCGTTTTGCCAGCTACAGCACACCTTTTAGCCCCTTCTATCTGACAGGCTTCTTAGCTGCCTCATCACCTTGGCAAAATTTCCTTTCACTTGGCTGTATGGATTCTTCAAGGGTAAATGGGAATGACTGCGTATAGGGGGGCTGGGGGAAGTCTACAGGAACTTCAGCCCCTCTTTCTCCTTCCACTCTGCTTTAGCATCCTCCAGTGTAACTGATCTCAACTCATCTGGTGTGGCTGCAGAGATACCTGAACTCAGGTAACTATTCCAAATAGTCTAGGTTATGTCCTGCAAGACCTTTTTGGTACCATAATGTCTTCGCTAGGGCTGCTGGAAACATCACCTTCAGTATACCCTGGAATCTGACTTTCTTTGGCACAGAGAGTGGGCAGGCACCCTGGGCAGGTTTTATGGCACCTAGCTTTAGCTGTCCAAAAAACAAGTGATCATCCTGTCCTGAGAGAGACGACTGACCTCCTTCAGATGCCCATCTCTCTCTGTCGATTAGAGGGAGAGGCCGGACAACAAGCTGAGACCTACAGGTTCATCATTACACAGCTGAAGTTGGGTGCATTAATCTTCCATCCAGTAATCAATTAAAACATTCACATTTTTCATTCTCCTCTGTCACTTGCACCTGACAAGCCTCTGGCATGGCAAGAGGAATTCTTGTCATCAGTCATCCACTGCCTGACCTTGGTATTTTCAATTTTTTTTTCCCCATTTCTGTCACACAGATGCTCCTGTTTATTTCTATCAGGTATCCATCTCCCTCTTCTTCATCATACACAAAGCCTCCCACTGTCACATATGCAGCACATTTATCACCATGTGCCAGCATTTTGATGGGCTCAGAGGGAAAAGAAGCAAGATAATTTATGAGACTAGAATCTCATCAAGTTTTTTCCACCACAAATAGTTATTGTTTACTCCTTTTGTTAGAAAATGAGTTTACACTATCCCCTGGCCTCAATCTTAATTAACTGTAATTAACATATGCTACCACATTAGATGCATTACAGAAATCCCAGCATTAGCTTTACTGCATGTCTTTCATCTTAAATAAAATGAAGAAGCCCCAGTAAACTACCACAATAAAATGCTGTTCAGTTTCATTGAAGTCATGGAAGAAATGTGAAAATACAAAGCTTGAATATCATGGGCAAACTTATCAGATTTTAATAAATAATTTGGCAACTGAGTGGGCTCCCTGAATCTATTCACTTAATAGTAATTTATCCTCTTTTTATCTTTTTTTTCCCTTGTTTTCCTTTTCTCTTTTCTTACATTTCACAAATATTGACCAAACAAAATAGCCATTTAGATATTTCTTGGGCAATAATTTTCCAGGGCTAAGATTTCTGATGGTAAGCATCAGTAATAATAACAGGGCGAAAGAAAACACACACACAAAATCTACCCAACACCTAATTCAAGAAGACCTATTTTAAAATACTATCATTGCACATGCCAATTCAGCAGACACCAGTAAAGATTTTTGCCTCGAGTTCTTTTCTTTGTTTCCCTTTTCTTCATGTAGCTAAACCAGCAAGGATAAACAGGCAAAATTATCTTGCATCAAACAAACATTGACATGGCTTTTAAGGTCAGTTGCTGCAAGGCCAGGATTTAAAAACAAATTAAATTTGATGCATACCATTTCAAAGGTCAGTTAGGAAGGTATATACTGCACCTGGTTTACTATGCAACCCCCAGGGAGACCAACATATTGAATGCTGTGAGGAGACACTGCAATAATGAAGATAATTACAGTAATAGGTAGGTAGGTAATAGGGGCTTAATTAGATCAGAACAAGCATGTTATTTAGAGAAAAAGAAATTGCACTGCATTAAATTAGAAATAAATGACAATAACTCAGGTCAGTATTTATTTCAAGTTGCTAGTTAACAGGTATTTTTAAAGGGACTGCACTGTTACAGCAAAAGGCAGTGGAAATGTTTCATTGTCATCCAGCCCAGTCCAGTGCTGCTGCATACAGAGGTGTTCTCTCTCTCCTGCAGCACACTGCACACATTTTATCTCCTGATTTTCCTTCCCAATCTCCATAATTTTCAAAAAGTTGTGTCTCCGACCAGCAGTCAGTATGTAATCCATAGTGCTCCCTCTCTGCCTGGCCACATGGCTCCAACTGTGACCGAAAAAGGGAGGCAGGTAGAAAGAGGCTACCCCAAATGTCACTGTTCTGCACCCTGGGCAGCAATTCCTTTTGGAGAGATTTATTTACTAGCATCCTGTGGCTCTTGCACAAGTGAAACTCTCTTTATGACATGCATAGTGCTGTAGCAGATAAAACTCAAATGCAAAGCAGTGAGTGCTGCAGGGTACACCTCTAACAGGGAAATCCCAGTCAAGGCAGCCCTGCTCTCATTGCATCCCTTAGTTTACAAGCATGACTTCCACTGCCAGCCCTCTCTAGTGTACAGCTTTTACTCTGTGGGGAGCACAGCTTAGGGTTAAGCAGTCACTGATATCTGTCCTGTCACTCTGGACTACACAAATACCTTTGCCAGGCAACACAGGGAGGTGCTCCCAGAGTCTCATCCCCTATTCTCAGCTAGACAGACAGTGGCCATTGAGCACAAATAGGACAGCTTCGATTCTCTGTAAGGTAATATGGAATGGTGATAGCTCAGAGACACACACGCTGTACTTCTCTTACAAAGGCCTCTGAAAACACCTTTAAAAATGAGGGTGACTCTCGTGATTTTCTGTATGGATCATTGAAACAACAACAGCCTGCAGTAGTTCCCCACAGAGCAGTACAGAGTCACTAATAGGAATTCTGTAAGCTCTAAATTGGTTATTCTCAGCTAATTTATTTTTTTTTTTCTAATTCAGTTGTATTACAGCCACAGGGCACTTGACTGGTTCTGAAAAGGAAGGATTTTACTGTTCACGAGGGAAGTGACCATCTCCTGCCATCTAGAGGGTGGTTTCTGGAACATAATCGAGTCAGACACAGTTTTATGAGATTAAAAAACAGCCTAAAAGCTGTTTAAGTGAGACTAAGACAAAAATCTTAGTGCCCGCCTGTTTCCTTGGGGTTTTTCTAGCTTTCTCCTTTTTTTTCCACTCATGTTTATGTAAAAATGCCCTTTCCAATCAGGAGACCATCACCACGTGTGTGGATGTAATATGTGGTCTTTCTTCAACAGCTCCATTCATTCACAAGAGTAGCTGAGTGGGATATTTATTCTAAAACAGATTAAAACTTTCTGTTTGCACTTTTTTTCCAGTGCTGTATCATCGTGATCTGGCATTCATGGCTGCCTAAAGCAGACTAGAAGGCTCACAACCAAGATGAAAGATTATTAATGACTCATGGCATTCATTAAGAAAAGGGAGAATGACCCAAGAAAAGCTCTAATGTCTCACAAAATATACCATTTTCTATTTAGGTTGTTAGCTAAATAGCATGTAGCCATGGCTACTAGCAAAAGTTAAAAATTACTACTCCACAAGCTTTCCTAAAAAGAGTGAATGTCCAGTTGCCAGGTGATCATCCTGGATTTTTTGTCTCAAACAATAATGCTGTCAGTTCTGTGTGTCCCACTAACCTGGTGTGACGATTACACCTCGAAGGAAAAGCACGACGAGCAGTTTGTTGTGGGAGACACAAAAGTTCCTGGAAAGGCAAAGGGGACCAGGGAATCCCTGCCTGCTGAGGAACAGCCTGAGCTCTCCTCCTGACCGGCCAGTCCACCTGTGACAAGTGTGACTTGCACGTCCCCAGGCAGACAGAGCTGTGTAGAGGGGCTCTTACTGGTACAGCTGCGATTTCTCTGTTTAAGCTACAGGACGAAGACTCAACAATGCTTTACTTGCAAACAGAGCCACCGAGGAAAGATTTCAGAGAGCACTTTTCAGGTGCCAACCCTAACCAGTTACTGTACCCTGACATTTGGTCTCTGTCAAGTGAGAGCTGGGGGACAATCGCCACTGAAGCAAACAGAACTGGAGGAGGGAACAGCCACCCAACAGCACCACTGTCAGCAAGCAGCTGGTAGAAACGACCTGAAAGATGTCCCAGCAACAGCAAAACCGACAGCATATCCTAGGTGTTACAGCACCGAGGGCTCAGCAGTGCCCGCGATGCCGGTGCAAACGACTCCCGCTTAAGAGCGCCCGCCGTCT
>VWZY01003041.1:344119-366562 GCA_013399075.1 Chloroceryle aenea
AAGCAGCGCGCTCGGATGCTCCGTAGGGCAGCAGGGTCATCCCTTCTGGGGCTGAGGAGGGAACCAGGCATGGACCTACTGTGTCCTGGGCAATTTCTCTTACAACAGCATCACAGATGAAAAGAAGGCCGCTCGCACAGCTATTAAGTCTCTGCCCTCAGCAAAAAGACATCCATCAAAAGGATCTTTCTGGGAGGTAGATCTCGAGTAGCTCACTAGGCATTCCCTTGATAACTGGACCTGTCGGCTTCAGTCCTCCCGAGGTACATTTCTCTCCCACGCACCCTGCAGGGGAGCTGGACTGCAGAGTTCCCCGGGTCTTCCCTGGCTGAGCAATTGATAGCCACACTGGGGTGCCTAAGTACACTTTTGGGTCACCCATCAGCCTCAGATTACAGAAGCGTTGCGCAAGGTGGAGGTAGAACAGACTCCAAAAGCATTTTAAACATCGATTAGTGCTTTGAAAAGGTGCAAGACTCTGATTTGAAAGGAATTGCAGGTAGACAAAGCTTTTACTCTCATAGTTTCTGCCATCACGACGCTGTTAATCTCTAGTCATAAAAGATGGTAAATCCCCTAAGAATATAACTCAAGGCAAAAATAGCAAGAATCTGAAGTGGAAGCTCAGAGGTAAAAAGGGACAGAATATTGATCTATAGGATGTTATTTATCGAATGGTGTTTGAAAGCCTGGATTGGTTCAATAGCTTGTTAAAAGGACCTGGTGATGCAGTTTTCTTGTTACTTAGTTTAGTGAAACTTTCTAAAACTACCCTCTTAAAGATTTCTCCTTGCCTGTGTCCTCAGCAGTCAGCTTTTGGTGCTTTTGCTTACGAGGTGCTGTGAAGAAGCCAGGGTATAAATGCTAACAGTTGGGTTCAGTTGTTAAATCAGCATTTGAGCAGTTTGAAAATTAATGTGCTGCCTCTTACTGGACTCCCAGTGTCAGAAATGTCACGCTCTAGAGTAATGACAGTTGCCAGCAGGCAGCTCAGCAATACAATTTTGACTACCAAGGATGACACTAGTGCAGTTTCCATGGTTCATCACGTGACTTCCTAAGGGACTGGGCCCTTCTTCTACCTTTGAAAAGAAACTTTCAGCAAAGCAAATGAGATGAGATACAGTTAATGTGGGAAGCCCAAGATCTAGTTTTAGTGCTGGATGTGTCATACATACATAGTTCTGTGTGCATTCATTGCATTCCTATCTTTTTTTCTGCCCCCACAGGCAGTGGAAAATGCCTAAAAAGAAGACAGGTGCTCGTAAGAAAGCTGAGAACCGTCGTGAACGTGAAAAGCAGATAAGGGCTTCAAGAGCCAACATAGATTTAGCCAAACATCCTTGCAATGCTTCAATGGTAAAATAACCCCAAATATTTCATATCACAATACTGGATTTTAAACTGCATAAAACCAGGGATAGTACCTTGACCATATGTAGTGCCACTGGAATGTCATTCTTCCTACCATCCTTCCTCTACATTTAAGGTTACTTTTCCATAAGAGGTATAATATTTGACTAGAAAGTCTGATTCCTGATCAGAACTTAACTGAGAGCCCCTGTGGGATCTGTACATTTTAGATATTTTACCTAGAATAAAAATAATTCCCAGTATTTTATTTCTTTTCTTTAGGAATGTGACAAATGCCAAAGGTAAGTATTTTTTCCCTTCTCAAACTAGTAGTTTAATAGGTTTCAGACATTATACAGTGGTTTTTTTAATGCTTAATTGCCTTTTTTCCCCCCCTTCCATGCCTAGACGACAGAAGAATAGAGCTTTTTGCTACTTCTGTAACTCTGTTCAAAAATTACCCATTTGTGCACAATGTGGTAAGTACAAACAGTCAACAAACCCATGCTATTCTCGGTCCAGTCTGTGCTGGTACTCTCAGCAGTTAGAGTCCCTCTGGGAGTTTTGAAGCTTTCAAATCTGCTGGGACTATCCTCTTTGAGACCTGCTTGATCATGCACCAGTGCTTATGCCTCTGACCCCCAGATGTTTGCAAGTCTGGGTCACAGGGCTTGTTTTCTCCATCTTTGGAAGACTTTGTCTCCCCATTACTCGCTTTGCATGGTTCTGTAATGTCCTGTCCCTCTTACTACAAGTGCTAGAGGGCCAATGCTTTGAAATCAGAGAACTCAGAGTGACAGAACTCAGTTCTGAATCAAACTAAAATGCCCTTTGGTTTTTTGTTTGCTTGTTTCTGTTTGTTGTTGTTTTTGTTTGGTTTGTTTTGAAACAGCTACTTGCTTACAGGGAGTGTTGATAAACATTTGATACCTTGAGGTGAATTTTTGTCATGTTACTGTTTCAACCCAGCCTTGCAGATTTCCAGTTTGTTATTAAGCAATGTGGCTGTTTTGTAGCTTGACTGTCAGAGCTGCTGACATCTGCAGCTCCCAGTGCCCCTGTGGGGTATCCGAGGTGCAATTTAAATACACAACTCTGCTGGTGCTGCTTACTGAGGTTTAATTCTATTTTCAGAGTAAAATTTGATTTTACGAGCTTTTGAATGGGTTCACAGGGAGCACCCTTTTGTTGATTTCTCAAAGCAGGCCGTAAATAACAGAGACACCAAAGGGGTCTGTGGCAAGGCACCTTAAGTCACTGCTTGTTTTCCACTGCAGTAGCCTGGGCTAACTACAAGATTTTTTTTTTTGCTTGTAGAACTGCATACAGAGTAGGAATCCTTCTGGTAAAGCTACTTATGTCAGAGCAAGGAGTAGGGAAAAATTGTCACCCTAACATCTTGCATGTGTCAGAATGACATTTTAAGGGCAGCCTGGCTTTTTCTTCCCACCCATCCTCTGTGTTTAAAGGGAATTATTTTGTCTAGGAAGAAATCTCTAATATTTTTTTTTAAAGAAAACAAACAAACAAAAAACCCCAACAAACAACAAAAACAACCACCACCAGAAAACTGCCAGGTAGTCAAGTACCTCCAAGTAATGAAATCATCAGATGAATGTGGTTGTTTATCTAGAGGACCTCAGCCTTGCACACCACACACGCTGCTTTTATGGTGGGGCAGAACAAGCACCAGTTTTAAAAGCAACTTTTGAAGATGTCAGTATTTTCACCTTAATTGTGACACTTGAAATTCTTGCCAATGCCTCAAAACACAGAGGGAGGCAGCACTGTGCCTCATCTCAGTACTGGGGCAAGAGATTTTTGCCAAAACTGACAATAATTAATTTGATCTAAGGGAGATCTGTGGGTGGGTTGCAGACATGGATTTGCATTATTTTCACCTGGATTTACAATTAAGTGTAGGCATTTGCTTGAAGTACTGCTCTTATGTGAACATTCATTCTATTTTTTAAATTATTTTAATACAATTTTCCTCTGGTTGCTTGGCTTTTTTTTTTAAACAGGAAAAACCAAATGCATGATGAAGTCTTCAGACTGTGTGATAAAGCACGCTGGCGTGTACAGCACTGGATTAGCAATGGTGGTATGTATACAGAATTACAGCCTTCTGTGCAAATCTTTCTGAAGAAAGGGAGAGCTGATGAATGGAACAGTAGTGCCTACCATGCCAAGGTTTCTTCTCAGCTGTCAAACTGCCAGTTTGGCATTTTTAGATTCAACTCTTGCACACTCCAGCCTGTCCTGGGTGCTGACAGGTCTGTGCTGGTGGCAGGCCCTAGGCATGTGCATTACCAGCACCAGAGCTTACAGGCCTCGTGGCCAGTTCCCTGTCTTAAATGCCACAGTTAAGGGCTAGCTGATGTGTAGATCTTGCAGCTTAATCAAAATGGAAGCGTCAGACTTATTCCTGAGGAGTCACTTGATCTTTGCTCTCTGCAGAGCTTGCATTCTAACATAGTGTGGCTTAAGATCCCAATGAGTGATTGCAGCTGTAAGAACCTAGTGGCATTTTCAGGTCTTTTCTGAAATAGCACTTTTGCCAGAACACTGTTATCATGTATGGATCCCAGGTGTCAGCTGGAGGACACAATTTTCATAGATAAGATAGGAATTTGAACAGAAAAGAGGAAAACTAAGTTATTTTGCATTCTATTTAATCTAGCAGCAGTGATGTCAAACAAACAAGATGAACTGTGGAGCAGCTTGATAGGAATGCAGATGCAGTTCACCCTCTTTCACTCAAGTGGAGCGAACCCCCTGGGAGAAGGGATGCTTGCATCCATTCAGGGGTATGGAGTCAGAGCCTCTCTCTAGGTGCTGCACAAGCCCCAAGGAGACCCCTTTCTGTAATTGCAGGGGGCAATCTGCGATTTCTGCGAGGCCTGGGTGTGCCACGGGAGGAAGTGTCTCAGCACACACGCCTGCATCTGCCCTCTGGCAGAGGCAGAGTGCATCGAGTGCGAGAGGAGCGTCTGGGATCACGGTAGGGCACTGAAAATAAGGAAATCTAAACAGTGCTTTTCTCCTCACACTGCTCAAGTTATTGTGCCTATATTCTTAGCATAGCATTTTTACTCTTCACTGATTAGTCCCTGCAGTATGTTGGTTCAAAACAAGGCATTCTGCTCAGTTTGAAAATAGACCTTAAGCAGTGGGGAGTGTAAATGACCTGCTCAGAAACACAGCACTCAACTCAGGGATGGTTTTGTAATCAAAATCAACAGTATTAGCTGTCCTACCCACCGAGTGCTTCACATAATTAAGCACCACATTAGATTGTTAACACAATTTTTATGCCACTCGTGCTCCTTTCGCCTGTGCTAGTACAGGTGTTTGCATTCCCCACTGCCCAGCAAACCACCCCACTGCCCAGCAAACCACCCCGATCTCCATCTCTGGCCTCCTGTAAAGTGTTTACTACAAGCATGTGTCAGAGGTGGAAGGGCAAGAGGGAAGGAGACTGGACAAGAGTCATTTAAGAAAAATACTTAATGCCATCATCAAATTAAAAAGAGAAGGACTAGAGGTAATTACTTGCTTTGTATTTATGCTGCCTTGTATTATAGGATACATGGTGTTTTTCAGTGTAATAATAAATGGCAGTGTCTAATGTAGGAGTTTGCTGAAGCATTTGTGACAGTAGGGAGAATGGTCTTCAGTCAAAACTACTGCCTAAATTGTTTGCAGAGCAGAACTGAATGCCTGTTCATGTTGGTAATTATTTTGCCTTGATAAATCTTTTAGGTGGTAGAATATTTGCCTGCTCTTTTTGCCACAATTTCCTCTGTGAAGATGATCAGTTTGAGCATCAAGCCAGCTGCCAAGTTCTGGAAGCAGAGACATTTAAATGTAAGTCCTAGTGCCTTTCACCAGACCTAAGCAGACTTTCCAGTTGCTTTCTCTATGCTTCAGAATGCTTTCCATCACCTTTTCCAAAGAGCTCTTACCACCACTGGAGAAAAGGGCCTCTTTTTATGTGCTTGCTCCTGATACCTGGTTATCTGGACTAGAGCTCTTGGCTCTGACCTTCCTCCACACCAGATGGTACGTGGCAGTTGTCCCCCTGCCTGGCTTTTACAGGCCTCCCATGGGAAGTTGCCTTTGCAGGAGCCAGCAGTCTCTAAGGCTGCAGTGTGCAGCAGAAGAGGTTTTTGTCAGTGTGGTAACTAGACTATAAAACCTGAACTTTTACAGAATACATGAACTTTAAATGTGGGCATGCAGTTGTTGTCTAAATCCTCTTCTAGCTGTGGAAAAGGTACTGTTCCTTTCCATCACTATCTGGGAGAAGTTTTTGAAGTGCCAATATTCCAGAAATGATGGAGTCTATGCATTAGCATTTCCAGTCCCATCTCTAAACCCATGACAAAGTGCTAAATCCCGTGGCTGTCCTCATGTGGAGAACTCATGATTACTTCAGAAATCTTTGTCGTCACAGGGGTAAGGCAAAGTGGAAAGGGATGAGTAACTTGCACCGAGACTGATAAAATACACACTACTGCTTCCTGAGGAGCAGCTGTTCACCCAGCCTCGTGTTGCTGCCAATTCCTCTGTGGTTCCCTTTACTGTACTCCCTCTAGTGGAGTAATGGAACCAGTCTGAAACGTCAAGACAAGGTAGAGTTCAAGCACTGACTCTGGTCTTTACAGCTCACGTGCCAGGCACAATTCTTCAACACAGTTTCATAGGGAGTTTTGTGCAATGAAGTACATTCCAGAGGACATCAGAGGAAGTACAGGACAAAAGAACTGCTCTGTGTTTGGAAGTCTGCAAGCTTTGAGTCTTCTCACGCCCTATTTAAACCAAATAAAGGTATGAAAGGCTGTCTTGGCATTGTGATTGTAAAATGCTGGTGCTCCTTTTGACACTGGGAGAAAAGGAAAAGCAAGATGATCGCTTAATACCAAATTGGTTTTGAAACTTTTAACAAAGATCAGAAGCTCAACAAACAGTAAAACTTTTTCCCTCCTTGAACTTGTACTTCTTGTGTCAAATTACCTTACTGCAATGAGGCTTAGGCTTGACAAAAACTAGTAAAAGGTACTATAGGGTAAAATGACTGATCTGTGTGATGAGGTTTTCAAAACACCAGCGACCTGCAGTTTCCCAGTGCTGAATTGTGCCTATTGGTTCTCTCCACCAGGTGTGTCCTGTAACAGGCTGGGGCAGCATTCGTGCCTGCGGTGTAAGGTAAAGACAGTTGCAAGCAGCTACAGTTCTAGACTTGTTCTCCTCAGCTTCCAAGGCTGGTACCAAACCTTGTCATGGTTTCCTCTACACTGTTAAAAAAATACTCTTGTATTAGTTCCTAAAGCCTGAGGGCAGACTTATGGGAGACAAAAGGGCTTTTATCTGTGCTTGCCTCTTAACTACAAGCCAGTGTTGTGCATCTGCATGTTGGGTAAGGTGATCTTCACTTGGTCCAGCCCTCTGTTGAAATTGGGGCTGTACCATGTTTGGGCCTTAAAAAAAAAAAGAAACAAACCAAAAGAACCCCAAGACAACCAAACACAAAAAACCCCACAACACCAAAACAAATCCTTGGTCTTGAACAGAATCCAAGGTTTCAAAACAGGTTTTCATCCAGTGTAGACCTAAGAGAATTAAAGAAGTTGGCTTTTTTTCCAAACAGTCAAGTGATGATCTGACCAGAAAACACAGCAGCCTGGATCCAGCAGAAATAATCTCCACAGCTAATCCAATTTTACACATGCACAGGATAATTTCTTGACCTCAGGCTTTTGGTTTTACACTCAGAAATAAGTGCCTTAAGGTCACTGCACGGTTATGTTCTGTTAGACATCTCTGATCATATTTTATTGAAGCTTGTCAAAGTAAACCAAAGCTTGCCAGGCTCCTTGTGGGCAGTGCTGTAATCTGGTCCTTGAGTATTTTACTTCCTCTAGCTGTGTATCAGCAGCACTCCTTCCCCAGCCAGCCCCGAAACTGCGCTCGGCCCTGGAGCGGTTGCTTTGTGCACAGACTCCAGTTCCACTGTAGATAGAGCTCATGACATTTTCATCCCAAGCAGAAAATGTTTCTGCTTTTAGACAATTCTTTGCTTTTGTCTTGCTGAAGAGAAGGCTGCTGCCATTGAAACATTGAGCTTTTTATTGTCCTTTCACCCACAGGCTTGTTTTTGTGACGATCACGTGCGGAGTAAAGTTTTCAAGCAGGAAAAAGGAAAAGAGCCTCCCTGCCCTAAATGTGGCCATGAAACTCAGCAGACAAAGGATCTGAGCATGTCAAGTAAGCCTCCCCCTCTAGCTAACACTCAATACAAGTACCACCAGCGACTGCTTTTCTGCATAGGAGCACTGAGTCCAGTTACTTTCAGTTGTTTTGGGAAAAACTTGGTGTTTCTTAGCCTTAGAATTGAGCAATCACTTGTTATTAATCATTGATTGATTCCAATACAGTGAAAGCTTTTGTTCAGTTTGAGATTGGAGGAAAAAAACTGCAAAAAAAATACTGCTTAAGCCTCTGGTTCCTCTAGAAGCAGCTTGCTAATGAATTTTGAAGTGCAGTTTGATGACACGCGTACAATCTACCTCCACTGCTTGAATAAAGCACATGTATTGTGTCTGCAGAGCACACCTAATGACAGGTTTTCTTGGCTAGAGTACCAAAGGTTTGTCTTAAAACCTAAGGCATACTCTGGGCAGTTAGTGTTTATACAGGCTTCTGTCAGAGGAATGATTAAATCTGAAAGTGTCCCATTGATCTAAAGACTAACTGTGTGCTGTGCCAAGGAGTGAAAAGGACAGGGATGTCAGATACTCAGCTCACATGGCTGTTGAGGGGTGGGAACCTAATGATTTTTCTCTACCTGCAGCACGCTCGTTGAAGTTTGGCCGGCAGACCGGAGGTGAAGATGCAGATGGAGCTTCTGGTTACGATGCCTACTGGAAGAACCTCTCCTCCAGCAAAGCTGGAGATGCAGGTGACCGTGAGGATGACTATGATGAGTATGAAGCAGAAGAGGATGATGAAGATGACAATGATGAGGGAGGGAAGGATTCTGATACTGATGCCACGGATGTGTTCAGCAATTTGAACTTAGGAAGGACCTACGCTAGCGGGTACGCACATTACGAGGAGCCAGAGGATTAAGCTCGCTGTGCTGGGGAGGTAAAAACCCTGGGAAGGAGCCAAGCAGGGCTTCACTTGGGCTGTGTACCCGCCAGTAGGATGGCTCCATCAGGAACTTGCATATCAAAGTTAGAGAGCAAAGAGCATGGGACTCCTGCAGTAACTCCCAAATAAGATTTTTTGTGTGTGTGTGTAAACCAATGGGACTAGGGGAGAAATCAGGAACATTTTTATTCCCCTAAGCAATGGAAGTAGTTTTGTCCTTGAGTTAGAGTTGTTCAATGCCACTTTCTCCTATCAATATAGGAACATGGGAGAGCTGTACAGCTTGTTTCCATTTGCTCATCAGAAATTATTTTTTACAGTAGTTTTGTTAACTGGTACCATTAATTAATGTAGTGGCGGGCTGGTGATCCCATTTTTGTCTGCACAATAAAAGCCAACAGTATTCTGTAACAAACTGTCAAATTGATCTCACTCCAACAGTTGGAAAGAAGTTTGTATACAATGTACAAATTGACACTAAAATAACCTCCTTGTTAATGCAGGCAGGGCAGGTCACTGCAGTTGTCTGTGTGCCTGGACATCACCTTTCCAGCACTGTTGGCATTGGCTATTAATCAGTGGGGCTCTACACAGCCATTAAGAGCACCCCAGATGATAAAAAATACTGTAATAATGTTGACATATCCTCTCTGCCACTAAAATCTACAAGACAATTACTCACTAGGTCAAAAACCATTTTCTTCTATGCCTAGCTTTCAGCTCTTTTCCTTGCACCTGATAGAAATACTTTAAAATGGGATAGGAAATCAGCCCTGTACATGAATTGGTAAGGTGGGGAAGCACAGGTTCAGTGTGCTGGGTTCAGATATCCTTCTGCTCCATCCCCTGGTGGTCAGCACAGCTCAGCTGAGGAGGTGACACTTGGGGAAGTGTTTGCAGTGATTCTGATTTCAAAGTCAACACATTAATTACCAACCAACACATCTAACTGATAGTATTTAACTTCCTCCCGTAGGGGAATGTGGGGAGATTAGCAACTTAAACAGCAGACAGATCAAGATCTGTCAGCAGTGGTTCCTTACTTGTGAAATAGAATTTTTGATCAACTTCTTGTAGTCCAAAAGCTTCCACAGTTGAGTCCATCTGTGACTGGTCAATTCCAAGTGCCAGGTTTTTATCTTTGCTGGTATTTCAGATACATACCAAGAATACATCATTACAAAGTCTTATGTAGAGCTGAGGAAAGTATGTGTGTCTGCACATAGAGAAAAATTACAACTGCTTGTGCTTCACAATGTTATTAACCACACCAAATGCCCCTTTAAGGTTCCTGGCTCTTGAATTATGTGTTCCCCCCCTGCCAATCTGCTGCTGTCAGTGGCTGTGCCAAAGGCTGCTGACGTAACAGAATTCATCATCCTCAGAGTACAGAATTACTCATTTTCTCACTGAAATGTCCTCACACTCTTCCTCGCAGTATCAGGCCTCCAGAGCTAGCACATGTTCCCGTGGTAGGGTCATAAGAGGAGGTCACAGCACTGCCTACAACAGCTGCTCGGGATCCCTGCTGTTATTTAGCAAGGTCACCACTCAACAGACAGAGGCATTTATTTACTTGGGTCTGTACTGCTGTTTGTACCACTAAAAATGCCTGTGCTGGAAAGAGGGCCCTGGGATTAGACCTGCAGGAGCTGGCTGAGGGGTCAAAACAAGCAAATTTAAGCTGCTTTAAACTAATCTGGTGGATCCAAGCTAGAACAAACATGAGCACATTTCCTACCGACAGAGTGGGTCGGTTTGTGGCACAACAAGCAGGATAGGATGCTGTGGGTTGCACTCTCATCTTTTTCTGATGGTATCATAAACTGAAAAGCACGTGGTCTGCTGGGGCTAGGTCCTCAGGGCGTGCTTTCAGTGCATCATTTTGGCTGTTGAGGCAAACTGCAACAGCAGAATGGAACAGGATGGACACACACCCAGCTTCCCTGGGAGCCAGACTGGAACAGACCTGCAGTCTTGTTGGCTCCTTTTTTCTTCATTGCCATCAGTCTACTTGGAAGTGTCTCAGAGGAATGTTAACGGGGCAGTGTGCCGACTGCACACCTAAAATGGAAATCAGTGCTCCATTTACTCACTCTTCAGGATTCAGCAGCTGATGTAGCAGCTGCTACATCTAAAGGTGAGGATGCTGTATGTTCGACAGCTCGGAGGATCTCAAGCTGGTTCAGACACTGCCCCATTCCACCAAGTCCTGTCAGGTGACTGCTGATGATTTTTCCAGTCACTGAGGTCCAGGACTTAGTGCCTGGGCACACAAAAAGGCCCTGCTGTAACTCAGTGTTTCAGTCTGCAGTACTCCAGAGCGTGCTTCCTAGGTGGTGAGAATCTCCTGAGACTGTACAGGACACTGACTTTGCCTTTGAAAACCCTGTTCCTGATTAAAGGAGATTCTGAGCCGAGAGAAGGTAATTGGGAAACTTGAGAGTTACATAAAGGACTCCAGCAAACCCAGATCTCGATGAAGCCCTAGGCTTTAGGTTAGGTTTTTAACCCCACCTCAGTGATCACTGTTTAATCAATGCTTCAAATAAAAACCTGAGTGAAATTTATTGTGCCTGTAAACCCTGAAACCCAAGAGCTCTGGCCTCCTCTTTGAGCTCTTCTCTTGCATTAGTTTATTACGGTGACAGCACCAGCTCATTATGAATTCATTGGCCTCTTAGGTGGATTTAGTGCATTTTCATTAACTCAGGTGTGATTTAGGAGCCTTTGGGGCAATCCCATTGCAGGGTTGCTTGTTTTGTTTCCAGCAAATTACCACGAGGATCAGTGTGAGGCACTGCAGAGTTTGAACTGCCAGCTGATGAGGAGCAGCACGCACACTGCAGACAACTAGAGGACAAGCTTCAGAAGTGCTTGGAGTCCTGTTTGTCAGGCAGAAAGACTATTAGCATGTCTTACAAGACATTACATGCCTCTATCCAGGTCCAGATCTTGTTTCCAGAGGAACCAGTGGCAGAGCTCCCATTTATCCAACTGGGAGCAATTTACTAATCTTTAGTATCTACAATTAACCTTAAAATGTCAGGAGGTGTTACGGAGCAAAACATGAGGAGAAGCTGAAGTGAGAAAGGTGGAGCAAAGCTTAACATAAGGTTAATGTGCTGCCATTAGCATAAAAATATTTGTTCTGAATTTCAAAAGTTCTACTGGAAAGTGCTTTCAACACTGAAAGAGGAAGCTATTTAAAGCAGGAAGAGATAAGATTCTACAAGAACACATTTAACAAGACTGAAATTTAATTACTCATCTCCTGAAAGTCTGCACGTAGTTCATAAATATTTGCTAAAAGCTCAAGGCAATTAGGACACAGACAAATTTTATCATCTCTGCTTTGTAGATACATAAATAGGAACCACAGTAATTGACAAAATCATAGCCTGAGCCATCCAGTTGGCAACAGCCCTCTGCAGCTTGAGCTCTCCATCCCCTGCCCATGAAACCCCAGAGTAAACATATTTTATATCTAATGCCACTGCTTTATTAAGATTGTGTACAGTAATTAGCTACCACACATCTGAAACCGGAAGCAGGGTGTAGTTTTTAGCTTCCATAACCAGGATAGACAAAAAGTCAGCAGGAGAGCATTGCAGACATAAGGGTCTCCCCATAAAAAAACCACTGTTTTCCCTTTGCTAAACAAACAATAGACTCACAAGCCTGTACTTTGCCTTCTGCAGCTAATTTCCTTGATTAGATGCTCATGCAATATGGAGGAAAAAAGAAAAATCACATTTCAATCTCTCACCAAATGAAGCTACTACTACTAAGCACATAGCTTTGCTGTCAGTTTACAGCCATCCCATTTTGAAGCACTGCACGATGCTTTGCAAAAGGAGAACTGCAAAGCACAAGAAAGCTTTTTGTAGGTACCTGTACTCCTGCTGTTCTTAACACTGAAGTACCTAAAAGATTTCCTGGATTCTTTTCAGCCCTGCTTCTGCAGCCTTTGATTCTTCCACAGTGTTCCCCAAATTTAACCATAATTGGAAATTCACACTCGTTTCCTTCTGAAATGAGGAGCACCGAGTGCCTACAGGGCCTGGGTGATATTTTTGACTTCATCATGATGTTACATGACATCTGCTGTAGATTTTCACATTACAAAACCACTCGGTAAGTTTTAATGTTTTATTAGGGTGTTTGAATGCCAAAACCTCTCTATTTCTTTAGCAGGTAATACATTTTTTTTTTACTGCTATAGTTGCCTGTTGCTTTTCCTCATGTTTTTTATTTTTGGCCTAGAGAAAGAGGTTGATTCATTTGAAAGTGATTCACTGCTGGTCAGGCACATAAACCCTTGGGCTGCTTCCAACATCATTTAAATTCAGCACCTTATTTTGATGGCAGAGACAAGGATGAGCCCCTGCGAGATATTCCCACCTGCAGGAGGAATGTGCAAGGACCTCACGCTTGATGTCAGCATCAACTCAAAGTGGTGTGGTCTCCTCCAGTTCAAGGTGGTAATAACTGAAATGTGACCTTTCCCTAGATTACTTTGGAAGAAACCCAAATGCTGCAGCCTCTACCTCTCTTTAAATGCATACTGGCTGGAAAAAACAAAGCTGAAGAGCACAAAGAGGGCATTTTCACTCTACTTCTTTCTCAGGCAGAACAGAACATGTCCACAAGCCTATGCAGTTACTGGGTTGCCCCCCTTATTAAAATACATAAATCTATTGAGCATGGATTTAAGCAAGAAAAAGAAACAGCAACAGGAGGATAAATAAAGATGTTACCCTACCAACAGCTGAACAACAAAGCCATACCGAGTGCTTTGGAAAGGAGAGCTACAGAGACAATACCATATGCTCACAATTGGCTGTCTCTGCACCCTCCTCTTAAGTCCACAAGTACAGGCCAAGAAAGCATTACACAGAACTTAATCTTGGGGCTTTGTTTACCAAAGCATTAACAGTTCCAAGGGAGCTTCAGAAGGAGCACCGTACAATTTCTTACTAGACATCCAGCACACACAGCCACTGCACCAGATTCAGAATGTTGAGGATAAGTTGGGTAATAAACTGCACTCCTTGCATATTTTCCCCACTTCCTTGATGTATTTTGAGGACCCCATCATGCCCTTTACATGCCAGTGCCACACAAGCACCTGCCTCTGACCTACTACCAGAAATATTTTCTCAGCAGGTAATGCCAACATAAAATGTAGGAGGTACCATCTAGGTTCATCACTCTAGAAGAAATCTACTCTCTTTAGCCCAATGCTTCACGAAGCCATCAGCAAATGAACAGCTGAAGAAGCTTTTCCAGCAAGCAACATTTCTGGCCCTAGCTTAAATCAGCAAGTTCTTACTGAACTAAGGATGGACCTGCCCCCAGCATACTGCTGATCCTGGAGTGAAGATACACACCCACCCTTCGCCTGGGCTCTGTCAGGGCCACTGCACCACAGGCTGCTCAAATCGTGCCCCAAGCTCAGCTACAGTGGGCAAAAGCATCAACACATTACCTTCCCCAGCCCTGCACAGCTACCCTCAAACTCAAAACCACCAGAGCTCACTCACAGGGGAAACCACTCACCAGCACAAGCTTCTCCCCAGGCCTACAAACCATCTGCTTGCACTACCAGCTACATCAAACCATCACACTTCCCTTACAGAGAAAGATAAATTGTCACTCACCTCCAGACCAGGATCCCAGCCACCCCTCCACTGCTTTCCAGAGCCCTCCTGCCTTGCCTGCTCCCCTGTTTATAGCCTTCCTCCCACCTGCACCCCTTCAGCAGGTCCCAGTTGGCCCCTCCCCGATGGGACCAGGTGAGTGTGGCCTCTCCCAGCAGCTGGCCTTCAGCATCAGCGAGCCATTCATTACCACAGCCTTTGCCTGTTGCTGTCAGATGAGCTGCCAGGGACCCTGTGCACATTTGCAGCTGCTTTTCATGATCAAGCACCGAGTCCTACTGCAACTTCCTGCTGCTTCAAAAGATAAAACGTTGCAGGATAAAGTATAAATAACATTTATCCCATTTAAAATGTGACAGATCTCCTATGCCATGCTATTTTTATTATATCTAAAATGAATTTGCAGATGATGATCTATAATTTCTACGGACCCTGGATGCTTTATCATTAAAATACTAGCACTCTTGCTACAATGCCTTGATAATACGTTAATAGGACTAGCTCAGCTTCCAGGAAACTAAAACATAAACCTCCTGGTCTTTTATATGCTGTCATTTGTCTCTGGGTAGGGGAAAAAAGATATTATAGCTGTGTCAGATTATTAACAGCCAAAATGAGCCACAGCCCCTACAGTGACATTTAAACAGAGCTGAAAGTCTTTGTCCTGTTGGAGATGGTTGGTTCCTGTATAATCAAACTTACTTCCAGCTTGACAGAGGAAGTTAAAGGTCTTCCCACTTGCTCCATTGCTGGTGTCATAAGCTGCAGTCCAGTGGACTGGGCAAAGGTGGTCTTTGGACAATTTCCTCCTTCACCTGAGCCTGTGGGACCTGGTGGGGGTTCCCTGCTCACTCCTAGCTTGGCTCAGACACACCTCTCTCACTGTGGCAGGGCTTGCACCTTCGCATTGCCCTTTTTCTAATGTTATTTTCTGGCACTAATATCAGTCATTTAGTACGTGAGATGAAACATTTGAAGCCTCATAAGTTGCTTTTGTGGTAGGGTAAGTGACAGAGAGCCCAAGCACAGCTCACTTCTGTTTACCCAGAGCTGGCAGCTGGGAACAGCAGAAGCAATTCTTGCCTCAGAAATCTCAACCCAGCGCCAGTCACTGGTTTCCAGGGAGCCATTTCTACCTAAAGAATCGAGTCTAATCAAGGACAAAGAGCACAAGCTCCAGCTGTTTGCAGAGCCCACACTTCCTCAAGCAATGCCTCTGCACAGAGCTTTGCAACCCGAAGCTACCACCCCACATTTCTCTCTGAAGCTGAACAGAAACGCCTTTGCAAAAAGCTGTTTGCATGCTTTGGTTTTCTGCTAATGACAGGACTCTCCACCTTCTGAGACTCAAAATTAATGAATATTTAAGTGGAGAATTATTGGCTGTGGTTTAAAAAAACCCAAACCCTCGAGACTCAGGCCAGATTGCTTTTAATGTAGGGGATACGCAAATGATAATTTCCTGCCATTGTGCAATTGATCCTGGGAATGTTAGAACTGTGCTGAGACACAAAGTATCCACTTCCAGTCGAACAATGTGAACCACAAAATACCTGACATTGCTTCTAAGGGCCCCAATCTGAAAAGAGTTTTTCCAAACTCAGCTTTCACACACCATGAGACTCCTGTCACCATCTTAACTGGGGATTTATGGCACCCTGGCTGAACCGGTTGCTGTTACAGCCACGTCTGTGAAATGACAGGGAACTGATAGGATGCTTGACTGAAGGAACGCCTTTTCAAGATGTGGAAGATCAAGTAGAGGTGGCAGAAGAAGGAATTTCCAGGTCTGTTGTATACTGCAATATATTCTGAAATGCTGGGATTGCATCCCATCCTCAGTCAGTTCAGATGAACCCTGAGATCTGGCTGAACCAGAAATCCATGGTCCTCATTTCTGTCACAAAAGAGAAGCCTTAATTTCACTCCTGCATTCTGTTAGCCACTGTGAAACGTTTCATTGTGGCCAAAACAGTGACAGCTCGTTCTCCATCCGTGCCTGTAAGCCCTGAAAGCACCAGCTTTTGATAGAAATAAACCCAAATTTGTGACCACTTTGAAGATCCATCAGATTTGTCGAATTTTCTGCTTTTACAAATACCACTGCTCCGGACATCAGGATTCTGGATTTATCCATTGCTCCTTTATCAGCAGCAGAGTAGCTTCTGACCAGATGGTCTTAATTTTGTGCTCCCAAATATTACAGCACTTGCACTGTCAGGAAAAGAGGTCCTTCTGTCCCTTGTCCAACTTACATGAAAACCAGTCAGTTACTCCATACATAAACTGTATCTCTGGCCAGCTGAAAGAGCTAAGGTACTACTAACGTAGTTTCAGACACATCCAGACAATTACGTGATAACTCTGTTATTAAGCTACCTTTGTGATTTCAATTACCTACTTTTTATATGCCTGGAAAGTAACTATGAAGTTATCAGCATAAAACTAATAAAGCAGAGGGTTCCATAAGAAATGGCAAGTGAGTTATTGCAATTGCTCTAGGCAATGTAACCTCCTGCATAGTCACAGATGGGAAAGGTTTACTCATTGTCTAAATTTTATATGCACAGAAAGAAAAGCAAAACATGAAAGCAATCTTGCTTCCTCTCCAAACTCATTTTTTCCTCCTCTTCACCTCCTCGCAGCCAAAAAAATCAAATAATTTTCTTTGAAAGGAAAGGAATCTTGATGGGACTACACTGTAAAGTGAAGAAGAAGGTTATTAACTAAAATGATATTGCAGCTTAGGGGAGAAGAGGAACAGTCTAAAGATGTAGTGAATTTCAGAAACCCAAAATGTAGCCATTTTAAATTGTATTTTGATATTTGATTGATCAGGCAAATGTGTTACTTTAGAGATAAGGCAAAAGTTATCATATTGAGAGATGGTTTCTAGCCACACTATCATCTGGTTAAAAAGAGGCAGCACCCAAGGGCTCTGCTTGTTATTAAAACCATCTGTTTTATTTCCAGAAGAAAAATTTAAAATAATTGCTTCAAAAAGTGTGTGACAGAACTGGAAAGACAGAGTTAAAACTGTCTGTGAAATGACAGGGACCCTGCCTCTGCCCCTTACTAAATGTGGTTGGTGGTCACACCAGCAGTCCTGCTAACTTTAGCATAACTCCTTCACTGCCTCAGAGGTACTCACTGGCGTGTGTCTGCTGCATGGTTCACACACGTGGGTTTAGCTTGTGCAAACAGACCTGGTATAACTGTGAAGTGGTAAAAAACCAGCCCAAAGCCAGTGGATGAGATTCCTGATCCCCAAGTACCTCAGCAGCATGCAACGCCTGAGCTGGTTGGGTGAAAGCTCCTTTGGGTATGTCTGTGCAAGATGGCACAGTCCTGGGTCATGGGCCCAGGGTGCCCTAAAGCAGTCTTGTGTGCTTGGTCCCAGGGCAGAGGAGAGCGAGCTGCTGCAGCCTGGGAGCACTGGCAGCTCTGCAGAGGACTGTATGTCCTGTTTGCATACAGGAGCGCACCGCGCACGTCAGGATTTGGAAGCAACAGACTTTCTGCAACTGTAGTGTGGGGGTCATCCAGGAGATTCCAGGTCAAGGCACACTAACCTTCTTCACAAACTTCTTGCTGTGCTTGGGTGGGACTCCTCACGAGGGCAAAACTGCTGAGGTTTTACCTTTTCTTGAACTCACAGTGGGGAGAGAGCCCGTACTCTGGGCAACCACAGCTTCATAATTCTGCTGCTTTTTAGATCCCCGTGTGCCAAAAGCAGGGGGAAGGATGGAGAGGTAACTGACTATGTTCAGATGTGTTTCCTCTCCCCTGCCATTTCACAAAACCTGGAGACAGAATAGTATGAAAAGGGTATTTGAGGACTAAGGTGCCTTTCTTTTCAGCGGCGTACCACCTGCTTTTAATGTTTACGAAGCTTTTGGCTGTAAAAAATGTACATGGCTGAGAGGTTTCTCTTGGTGTGTAGGCACTGCTACAAAGGAATTCCTCCAGGCTCCTTTGCCTTCCCTCCTGAGCTCCACAGAGACCTCTGCTGCTGTCCCTGGCAGCAGAGCAAGGGGAAATAGCTTCAGTTAAAGCTCCCCATGTAGCAAAAAGACACCATTGATCAGCCACATTCTGTCAGTGTCAGCTTCTGGAAGCTGGCACTTTTTTCATGTCTGGTTTCAATTTTTTAGTTTTCAGGTATGCAATGTAAAGAATCCCCCAGAGAGTTATTTTTCTTTATTTCATCCTTTGAGTTAAGTTTGAAAAGAAAACCAGCTGCAGCTGAGCACTCCTGAAAACACCAGTTCAGATCCCACTCAGGCCAAGCCTGGGAGGTCCTTTCCCTGCCCTTCAAGTCTGTAGGCAAAGCAGAAAAAGATATATGCTGGAATATCAACTGAATAGCTTAATGCCTGGCAGAGCAAGCAGAAGCTGGTGAGCAATGCAGTGACAGCATCCAGGCAGGTGGTTGTTGTAGAAGAAAGGCAGCAGCACATCAAGCCACGTACTGGTGAAAAAGGGTAATGGATCCAGGACAGAGTGAAATACTGTCCTCCGGTGCGAGAGCTGTGGGCAAAATGGGAATGGCTGAATTTTATAAATAATAATGTGACCTCCTTTCTTCACTGAATGGATATGTTACTTTCTTGAAGGGCTGAGCAACTTCATGCAGTTAGAACAAAACAAAAGTCAGCAATTTCTAGTGTTTCTAGATAATTTCCAGTGCTGAGTAAGGTACCCCTCGCTCGAGAGTGGGCAGGAGGAGTCCGTGGTGGCCCACACTGCTCCCTGTATCAGCACTTCTGGCTGAGGTTCTCTGCACACAGGCCAGCAAGCTGCCACTGGCTGGTTCAGAGTGTTGGGCACACTGGCCCAGTGACATCCAAACTGGGGATAGAGGCCTCAGCTGCATCAGTGTGAATTCAGGGCAGTGCTGGATTTATACCTCCGTGCTTACTGGCAGGGCTTGGGCTGTTGAAGTGAAAGATCGTAACCTTGCTTTCATCCTTATGGGATGTTGACTTTAACAAAATACTCCATGCCTCATTTCTCAGCATTGCAAAACAACTTAATGGATCATATATATACTATGGGGAGCGTTTCCATTAATTTCTAGCTAACATTCTCACTCTCACAACACCAAAATGTCAGTGGCTTTAGCCTTTTCAACACCATTTCCTCCGAGAGAAGACAAGGGAAAAAAGCAGCAAAAAATAAGCTTTTATGTAGCTAAAGCCATTCACATATTTCTTTTGACCATGGAGGAAAAGTTATACAAAGGCCCTTCTATTTACCTTTCCTCTGAGCAGGCTAAAACCCCCACTTATTCCTTCATGATTGACATTTGTTTGTTTAGTATGACCCCGATTCTCCTGCTCGTGCATCTATCAAGCACGAAGGTTTGCTGTAGCTGACGTCAGTGGAATTTTATCAGCATAAAAGGGGACAAAAATGTAAGTACAACTGACAGAAGAGGCAGCCTCTGAGAGCAAAAATATGCATTTGCTGTTACTGAAATGAGAGAAATGAAACTCATACTTGTCTATTTGCAGCTATATTCCTTTGAAGCATTACAAAACCCCATGAAATTCTAGACGTTAGAGACTGTATAATCACTTAGAGAGTTAATGTGCATAAACATATATAAAATGATTGTTTGCTTTTTTTCTGCAGCCTTTTTACTGTAATACTGTATAAATCAGACCTATTTTATTTTGACTTGCTAAGCCTTGTACTCTTTCTAAAGCATCTCGGTGAACAAATACATGTTTCCAGATCCTTACACCCTTTTAAAACAAATTTACTTTTTTTTTCCTCCTTATTTTAACAGAAATGCCTTTGAGAAAATTTTCAACAAAGCATATTATTTGAGATAGGACTTGGGGATTTAATACCTTAGGATATGATTTCCAGCCTGTGAGGTGCATGACAAATCTGAGTGCAAAAGGTCACCTCACAGAAGAATAGTGAGTCTAACAGGAAAACCTGAAGCTCACCAGCCCTGTGCTCTCACAGTGGCAGCTGTGCTAATGACAGACACAGTTCTCTGAAGATTGTAATCTTTCCTTTCTTGTTCCTGCTGGTACTTTAGAACATGTGGCTGTCGTTGCACGGATGAGATAGCCACAAGTCATACCCATGCAGAAACTAGGAGAAAAATCACCCTGATCTTTCAAAGCATACGGATCCAATGAGGCTTGAAAGCGGGGCTGAGCGGAGGGCTAAAGCACACTATGCTGGCAGCCAGTGACTGTGTTTCTCAGAAAGGGTGATCCTGCAAAATGTGGACTGGAAACTGATGTCTCCCTCATGCCAAATGCAAGTCTTTACTGGGTTGTAGAGAGCAGGAGTGTAATGGGAGACGCTGTCTCTGAACTTCGCATTCTCCCATGTTCTCTCTAACAGGCAGGTTAGAAGTTGCATGGCAGAGACGAGAATTATCTTTTTCTTCTAACTGCTGAGAGCTCTGTTAGATGGCAAAGCCCTGACCATACTGGATGTTGTGGACCCAGAGAGCTGCTTTGCAGGCACACTGGGTCTTTCCTCTGCAGCGATGCCTTTGACTGCAATCAGCACAGGGCTCTGGTTGTGGATGGGCGAGTGGTGAAGAGGTGCCACCCCTCTCCACATAAAACACGCAGTCTGATGGTTTTCACTGGCTGCACTTACATCATTACAGCTTGCTGGGTTGGCCCGTGTGTATTTCCATTCTGTTATTTACCCAGAAACCTGCAGATGGATGTTCTGCCCTCAGAGACCACAAATATTGTGAGCACAAGTGGTGGTGGTGAGGAGGGACCCCACGGTGGCCAAAAGTGATTAGCTCTACTTCCAAAAGGGGAATTCAGTGAGAAAATGTGTTACAACCCTTGGTCCTTGCCAGTGACACAAAGGCTCTGCCTGTTAGGTAGATGCCTGTCTAATGGGCACTGGGCTAAGACCAGCAGAATACAATTCATACAGGCCACTGAACAGCTTCTGATGGTAATGACTTTCGATTACCACTGGCCTGAGTTGCATCTGTGTTTTATTAACACTGTGTACAGAGTGAGTAGAATTCCAGATGGAGCACAAAGTGCCTTTTTCTTGTTTTGCCCATAATTGCAAATGCTTAAATTGTACTTGTAGCTGTTTTATGACTTGACACCGACCTTAAGCTCTGTGCATTTGCTACAGTGGAACATGGCAATTTCTAGGGAGTGAAAGATCATTCAGAACCGGTGGATGATCTCTATGATGCAGATAAAAACAGAAGCATGAGTGTTCAAATAAATATTTCTTTCCATTTTTATCGTTGCATCTTTATTGCTTCCCCAGGTCACTTGAAATGATATTGTCCTTCACAGGTCAAGCTACGGTTGCTTTGCAGACAGCTAAACCACAGTGCTTTAAGATCATTAGAGCCCTGAAGGAGAGAGCAGTCCAGATGATTTGCATTTCTGAGGGAAAGGCTCTTATTTTCAAACTGTTCAACTATTATTGATCTGAAAAGTGACCTTTTGTCTCATGAAAACGCCTGTCCTCAGAACTAAAAAGAAAAAAGACATACTCCTAGCCTCAACGTGCCACCTCTGAACCCAGGTGCCCAGTGCACTTGGGGTGGAAGTGAGGGCGATGGAGGGAATGAGCCCTTCGGGCTGTGGAGCAGCCCTGGGTCTCAGTGGATAGTATGGAGGGAAAGGAGGTGGGAGCCTCAGCCCCAGCTCAGGGACCAGATGCACCATCCACTCCACACCACCCTCATGTGAAGGCAGGCACTTCTGCCCTGACAGTTCTGGAACCCAGGAGCTTTTTTTCAACTTGCAGCTTGCTGCTGGCAGGGCAAATCTGTGCAACCTCATGAAATCTGGAATCCCAAGGGGATGTTTTAACGAGGCTCCCTCACATCCCCATAAGACCAGAGCCATGGTGCCTCTACAATTTCTCTCCTCTCTCCATGGTCCCCTTCCGCAGCGACACACTCTGCCACACCTGGGATGCGCAGTCTCCTTCTCCGGAGGTTTTCAAAACCCGGTGAACCTCCTTTAGCAGGGGGCTTGGAACTCCATCCTCTCCAGAGGTCCCTTCCAACCCTGCCCCTTCTGTGACTGCGTGATGTGTCGGGGACAGGACAGATGCTCAGACCNTGCTCAGACCACAAACACTTCAAGACCTGGCTCAGCCACCACCGCCCTTTCTTGCCTCCAGGTAACCTGGGCAGCGTATTTTGCTCTTCTACTAGGTCTCCTTTTGCCGAAGAGGGTTCTTTTCCTGCAGGAAAGGGCTGGCTGAGGCCAGAGCGCTGCTCGCAGGAGCTTCACTTCCC
>VWZY01003041.1:366931-421135 GCA_013399075.1 Chloroceryle aenea
GATCCTCTTAGAATTTCAACACTGCTTTTCTTTGAAGCACAACCTGTATTTTAGTTAAATTATTTCCATTCGGGCTGTGGAAATAAAACTTATGACAGCGTTGATTTCTCAGATCTGCTCAGTCTTTGAAATTTGCATTAGATTATTCTAATCACTTACCCTCGTTGTATATATTTACACAAGCACGTTTGATGTTTAAACAGACCAGGCTGTAATGAGATGTGCAGTGGGAAACATATGCCCCAAAGAAAAGGAATGCTCTTTTTTCACAGACCTCATCTAAAACCACAAGTTTTCAGATCAAACAGTGGGTCAGCGCCTTCGGGGCCTGACGGGAGCCGCTGTAAGGCGGGAAAGATGGAGGGATTGTCTCTGCCTTCAGCTGCAGCCGGCAGAGGTGGAGTGGGGCTGAGTCCTTCTGAGTGAGAGCAAGGTGGTGGGGACTCATCTTCTCACACGCCTCATCACCACTGTAATCTGCACTCTTGGCCTTCCTTACAGAAGAACTTGTCCAGCCTGAACCCATGGTGTCTATAGCTACTGACACAAGTTGCTGGGGACGGAGCAGAAGGAGCATCTGCTGAATCCTGGCTCTCTTGAATTCATCAAATCTCCACTTTTATGGACAGCAAAAAACCTGGGATGCAGTTGTGCTAGCTCTGACCTTGACACACAGGCTAGCCCTGTTCCAAGAACATACACTTCCATAAACTCAATGACAGATGAGAGCAGACTTTCTAACTCACACACTGGAACCGATCTATCCACTTAGACATGCAAATGTCATGTTTTGAATAAGTCTAACATTTTGAATTGCTGCCAGTGATGAAAACAGCTTTCTCCAAAGGCAAGTTGGTTCTTTCAGCTTGTAAACCATGTCTAGTCAAGGAAAAAAAAAAAAACCACCACCAAACCCATAAAAACAAAACTGAAAAGTTCTGCTTTATGAGGATTCAGTGATCCAAAATGACATTTTCCACTTCATCATCTTTTCCCAAGACAATATCTCTAGAAGCCAAGGCCTCTTTCCTGGGCTGGAACAGGAATGGGCTCATTGCCAGTGCTGGGTGGGCAGTTATTAAAAATGCTCCTACTGCCCTCTGGGGATAAAACAGGAGGAAACACCCCAGGGCTTTCATTCCAGCCAATTTATTTTGTCCTTATTCCTAACTTGCAAGTTATACGCCTCGCTGCACTGGTAATGAGATGCTGTGACCCATGTGAGTCAAGAGAGAAGGAGGAGAGGCTAATAGTCCTTTCTCACCTAAAGCACATGAATTTGTGAAGCAATCAGAAATACCAAGAGATTTGTAACTTTCCCCCACACAAAAGTATCAGCAGAGGCCTGACACTGTGTGTGATAGTGCACACAGTGTGAATCATGTTTATTTTTCTCTGTGAGGTAACTGATTTCAACAGGACCATTTTGACTTATGCCACAAGTACTGCTTCAGATCTACATCTGTATAGGGAGAGGGAGAAATGCATTTTGATGCCTAGCCAACATTAGCAGGAATCTCCAGTGGTGAACAGGTTCATGACAAATTAGGACTAAAGTCTCTTGCTGCAGCCCTCCAAACCTGAACGGGATCTCCTATCAGTTCTACCCCCAAGTTTATGGGTGCTTAGTGTAGCCTCACAGCTTCCTAGTGAGAATGGATCCACTTTCCATCTTGATCACCACGATCTTACCCAGACAGCGTAGGTGGTACCCTCTGCTCTTCCAGTAACAGACAGGCACGCAGCCTTCTGTTTGAGACACTGAAGTGGAGGTGCTCTGAAGCTCCTGTCTGGCAGTAAAAGCAAATTTCAAAGATGTTCCTCATTCAAATCCAGAAAAACTAAGAGCTGTGTAAACTTGTACTGCTGATTATTAGGATAGACTGACTGACTTTTGTACATCAAGGAAGGCAACTGATTTATATATTTTTTTTTCAGCTTCTTATGACCTAAAGCAGTCAGGAGACTGCTTTATGTTTATGTCTAATAGTATACAAAAAGACAGAGAGAAATCACCCCTCATCTTGCAACTTTATCATACTGCTACTCTTCTGGGAAATGTTACATCTTTTCTAGAGTAAAAACCAGAAAGTTGCTAAAATCACTGCCACTGTTATATACTGCTCAGACACAAAACATGTCTATGGTTATCAAAACTGTGCTGGGATGCCAAGGGATGTGAAAGACTGGGAATTTCTGGTTCTAGGTTGCTTTCTGGGTTTGCAATGGAGAAGGTGAAAGAAACATTTTTATCAGCAGTTCAGGCCTCACCAAAGTGTGTTAAAGCTGAAAATCATTTTCGTGTTAAAGAACTGTGGTGATTAAGCTTTGAGTTCTAGCTCAGTTTTGGAAGCAAATTCTTAAAACAATAAATATTTATGACTAGGATTAAGAGGTGTAATGAATGGACAAGTGCCTTGAGATAGCTTCTGAAGTTAGTTTTGCTCAACTTGCTTATTGCTAATGAGGACAAAGATGATGCCTATGCTAAGGAGGAGTAAAATGAGTGATTTACTGGAGAAGTTTCCAAAAGCATTGATACCTTTTCCTAAAATAACCTAAAATTATACTTAAAAAAATCCCTTTCCTCTTAAAAAGAGACATATCAAAGGTGCATATTTCAGCACACTTCTTCCCTGAGGTTTCTCAGTCTAGAAAAAATAATGGATGTGTTTCCCAATTGCCTTCAAAAAGTTTGCCTGTCTGCCAGGTGGTTTGCATCTGATAGTCAAATACTGCTGATGAGAACCATCAATTCCTTCAAGGACTTGAAACTGCATCCAATTTGTATCGCAAGTGACTGTGAAAGGAGGTGACTGCAACCATTATTTTGTTAGATTTAGTCAAAGTATCCCCAGAAGAAGCAGGATGGCATGCTGGGAATTGTTTGATGAGCCTGCTGGGAGAATAATTACATGGCCAGCAGTTTGTTCACTTCATCTTTTGTAGCACGTCCTTAGTGGGTTTTGTGTGCTTTGAGCACTCAGCTTTTTGAATTAAACGATCTTTGCTGCCATTGTCTCTTTGGGTAATTCCCGGATTATGCAGCCTCAGATGTGCATTCCATGGGCTGCTTCTGTATTACACGAGGTATTAGAAAATTAGAATACTTTCTTCACTATTCCCATTCTTACTTGAGATGAAATTTTCTGCACCATAGCTGTGATTGAATTATAAATGTTCTGATTGCAATGCTTACATAGACCTCAGGCCCATTTGTGTTTTAATCCTGCTGCTTTGAGCAGGATGAATGTCAACATTTGCAATTTCAATACCCTTTTTTCTTTTCTTTCTTTTCTTTTTTTTTTTTGTTAGAACTGCACTATAAACTTTGCCTTTTTTTTTTTTTTATCGGACAAGTTAACAGCTTAAAGTTTTCAAGAGCAACTTAGGTACCAGGGAACAAAAGAGCTGTTCAAACTTTAATATGACTCATCATCTTTTGAAAAAATAAATGGGTATGAGCCCCTGCAAGACAGTACTTGAAAGTATTACCAAAATATGAATTCTGAGTTGACAGGGAAATGGAAAGCAGTGAAAGGATATCACATTAACAACTAGAAACTGTGTTTAATCAACTGACTACAAGGGGTCCATGATAGCTGTGGATGCTTCTTACAAGGCAATTAAAAAAACAGTGGTAACTGCAAACCCGTTGCAGCAAACTATCCTGATGAGAGCAGCCTGACTGGTCCTCTCTAGACCAGTTATCTTCTCAGCTGCTGTTCCTGATAAACTAGACCAGCCTAAGCCAACCCTAGTCTCTGATTTTCTCTAGTGGGTGCAGCCCCTGTGCTTTTCAGCTCTCCAGTATGAACACAGGTACACAGCCTCGTGTCTCTTGCTTTAAATACAGTGAGATGAATACAATGGAAGGAGGAGAAAAGGAAGTAAAGGAGGTAAAAATTACCATATCAGAGCCTTTAGCTGCTGGATGTATGGATAAAAATATATTGCTTGTGACTCCAGTGAAATGAGAGTCTGCTGTTAGACAGTTTACTACAATCTATCTTGTTTGTGCACTTGAGGACTTCAGAAGACTAACTTTATTGGAACAGAGATGGAACAAACTGGATCACTGGCCAGAACTTAAAACGAAAAGTTTCCTTGCTATTGAAAGATTAGAAGCATTCTCACAAAGAAGGTTTTATAGAAACAAGAAACATACCTTCAGTGCAAAACTCCCTTTGATGTGAATCCTGCAGAAAGCACAAAAAGATACAAAAGGGCCGGTGGGATCCTGTTTTCTGCTGTACGTGTTTCCCAATTTCTCTTTGCTAATGGGTCATTTGGGATGTCTTCTTTCCTGTGGCTGAACCAGGGCATCTTATGAGGACAGCAGGAATACAAGAAGTACCTAAAACACATGGTGGTGCTGTAACCAGTTTCTTGAAGGGAGAAATATTTGTGTTTCCTACTCCCATGTTTTCTGTTTCTGCGCCGTATCTACTTCACCTTACAGTTACTTGCACAGCAGAAGTCTAATGGGACTTAGCAGCCAGAATCAACCCCAGCAATCTGCTCCTAACAGAAGCTGGTACTGGAGAAAAATCCCAAGAAATTAATTTATGGGCAAAGAATAAATGACAATTATATATAGTGAGAGTTTCTTTTCTTTGTTCCATTCATTGGAACACTGAGATAATCCACAGCTTTTTGACTACTGAGTACCTGTCAAAGGTCAATTACATGCTTTCTGTTCCTCATAAGATTATTTTCTCTTACTCCTGATCTTTTGAGCTCTCATTTATTTTCTGTTAAAAAGCCACTTTAGCTCAGGACTACATTATTTAAGATTAAATTTATTTATCATTTTATCTAACTTCTTTTATACTGAAGCAAGGCTCACTGATCTTCAATTTACAGTGATTTTAATTAAAAAAACCCCAAACATCAACACCCAAAGCACCACAAAGAGAACCTCTAAAATCCTTTTGTAAATAGCAGTTAGCTGTAGCAGGATTGCAAAGAAAGGGATTTTTTTTTTTTTGAGGGAGGGAGGTTACAAAGTTGAATGTTTTGTCCTTAACTTTCCTCATAATTTTATTACTCATCACTTATTTGCCAGGTTCTTTCAGTATCTTGTGCTGACAGACAGCTAGATAACTACCTCAGTACTATTGCCCAAGCATTGGCTTCAATTTCAAAGTTATACCTTTGAATATACTTTGGAAAACAGATTTAGAAGATGGGAAACTCTGTGTACACAAGCATGCCTTCGAGTCCACATTACACTCCTCACTCTTGGAATCTTCGCTGAAGTTTTAAGTGTAGTTGTGCCCAATCCTTTTATAAACATTTCAGTATCATCAGTACTTAAAAATAACAAACAATGAAATTTGTCCTGACAGAAGGAACATATCAGATATAAACTGGTTAAATACCTTGTCAGCTGTTCAAGTGAGAAGTTTCCCAAAATTGTACATGAATTTCCATGAGAGAAATTAGTGATATTGCTTCCCTTGAACTTTCCTCCCCTTTACAATTTTTAAAGCACTTTGGAATTTTTAAGGTTTGTAGACATCACTCAAAATTGCAATCTTCTATCTCCAAGCTTCAAAAGTAAATCTAGTTTTGAGAAATAGTGAAAATTTGGGTTCATACAGTGCTTTTCTAGAGTTTCCTCTAGACACTGTAATGCATTTTTCTCTATAGCCATGAAAGTCAGAAACTGAGAGAAAACATGCTGGGATTTCATTGAGACCAGAATGTTTTGAAGATCCAGTTCAGATATTTCAACAAATGAATCTTGAAGTTAAGCAGCAGCTCAAATGGGTCAGGGGGGTGGTATGTGCTCTTTGCATCACCCATAGCTTGCCTGTGCTTTCAGTGGTTAAAAGGCTCTTACAGTCCATCGTGGCTCACTGTTTCTCCATGTCTCTATAGTTAGCTGCATTTGCTGCTTTCTTTTATGTTTCAGTAATTTGGAAACCCCAATTCCACACTACTGAGCGGCACAAAGACTGGGTCAAAACAATAAAAAGAGGCATTTGGGGCAGCATGAGCCTCATTAAAATTCTTCAAAATTCTGCTTTTCTGCTTATCTCTGTCCTGATGTTTGCAGAAAGTAGGTCTTGGCTCATATTTTAAGGAATCATCTTTGAGATCTGAGAGATACTCTATTTGTCATTTGTCATTGTCCCATGTTGTTTTTAGAAGGTCAAGAGTAATAAAATAATGCTACATGAAAATTCCCTCATGGTGTAAAAATGAGATTTAAATCAAGAGCATTGGAATAATAACTGTGCCCCATGCCACCAGCACACTGAAATTCACTTGGGGTTTATTTCAGAATCAGTAAAGCTGTATGCTAGCTGCAATCATTTATATACAGGCAAACTTCTACATGAATCAACCAATGAAGCACCCTAACCCATCCTGTTCTTCAAGCTGCCTTTTGCCTTTGTGAACAGTGTTACAGCAATGACCATAAAATATTCTCACTGACCTTATGCTTTGGCTTGTTACTGAGAAAAATGGCAAAGCCATGCAGTTCTGTGGGAGAAGAATGTGCAGGATTCTTGAGGATTATTTAAGGTTGAAATCTTTAGTTTATTTAATGCAAAATGAATTTTTTTTTTCTAAAAAACCCCACAGCCTCTGATTAAATAAGATGATGGCACACTCTGTAGAGGTAGAACTTTCACAGTGCTATCCTTGTTTTCTTGCCTATTCACAGATGTACCCTGAAGCTAGAGGCATGCATAGTCTTTCTCTAGACACTTCCAAGAAGTTTGGGGACATGAACAGGGCGTAATTTGTCCTGGCATGCAGTAATGGAGAAAGAAATTAGTAAAAAAGACTAGCTGCAAAAGTTAACTTCCCCAGATTAAACACCTCCTTTATCATCATTATCTGTCAGTGATATCACAGTAGGTGAAAGCTAGACCCTGTTAGCCTTGTAATTCTCAGCTGCACAGTTCTCAGAGAAGCCACCAGGACAGAAAGGCAAAGAAAAAGTGGTGCAACTGCTGGCAATGGGTTTTACTGTTCTCAATTCGAATGAGGTCTTCTTGAAGGAGCAGAGGTTGAGTGCAGAGCAGCTCACTTGCTCTGCATGACACACTGATCCCAGACCTGCATCCACAGCCTGGTGCCACAGATGCCTCCAAAGGTCTATCTGGGCCATGCTCAGTAAGCAGTGCTGAAGGGAGCAGAGACTCAGCTTGAAGAGCTTGGCTCTGCAGCCTTTACAGTTCTGCCTGACAGGGAGGTGACCCACTGCTGGTGGGTGTATTATTGTCAGTGACACTGGAAATAGAGCCCAGGCAGGACACAGGCAGCTCTGTTTTGTGCAAGTTGCCTCTGGGGTTTATGGAGCTGAAGTCAGTAGCACCAGGCTGGGTCTGGGTGGTACTCTGTGCTCCCCAGGAAAATGCCTATGGGCATCAGAAGGCAAAGCTGACACGGATAAGTAGAATTTTCCTCAGGGATTTTCAAGAACATACCTCTATCTGCTCTCCAGAGGGGAATGGTGTCAGTGCCTGTCTTTTATAGACTGACCAGCAAACAAGTCTTTTTCAGCTGGGAGTGGAGGATCACAAGGCAGTGCAGTGTTCCCAGCAGTGCGGGAGGAGCTAGTGCCCTCAGGATCAGGGAGACCCTTGTTTAATCCTCCCTTCTCTGCTACAGAGGAGCTCCAGACCACACATTCTCTTCTCTTATTCCTGGCAGACAAAAACAGGAGAAATTGGGTCAGAGTGAGAAATCACAGAAGGGAAAATTACTTTCTTGCCCAGTGAGGGGGAGATACTATACTAAGACTGGTTTTACTAATAGTTTTCGTGATTGGCTTTAATCACAAAAACAGAGCAGGGAAAAAGAACCATAAGTCCCCAGAGACTGGCCTATAGTAGCTGAGGAATGACATTCCCCTTGTTTTTCTTTCTGACCAAACCCAGGGGCCAATGTTATGAAGATGTTGTGAGTAAGCACGTGCTGTTGGTTCCCATGCAGTGCTTCTCACACATTTAAGTCTACAGGGTGTCCCATGTTCATAAATATTCAAATGACCAAATAAGGAAAGAAGGAAAAATTGCTGTAGGAAAATGCCAGCTACCCCCAGGCAGTGACTGGATAATACTAAATAAATCTAATGCCATAGTAGGCTGCATTTTACTTTGACTGGCAGTCTTTTTGTTTTTCACTTTGTTGTATTTTTTTCTTTTTTAAAGATCACCAATGTTTTTCACTTGTAACTAAGGAAAAAAATCTTATAATAGAACTGTTACTCCTCTTTGTTTCTGTATGAATTAACTCCTGAGTCTCTGTGAAGCCTCCCAAGAGCTATCTTTACCTGGTGGGTTACACTAGAAATCTCTGGCTTAGATTCTTGTATGATTAAGCACTCCACTATGTTTAAACAAAGCAATGCAACTTCCTTAGAAAGTATTAATAATGAAATTACATTATGGAAATTAATTCATATAGCAGAAAAACCAGATTTTATTGCCACCTAACAAGGATTTGCACGGGTAAAATTTTGTCTTCATTCAGCAATATGCAAGATAACATTTTCTGTCTTGCAAGCACAGTTTAGAAAACAGTGCTGTAGAAATCACTGCCTTGTCCAGGCTAAGGCAACCTGCTACACCCAGGGGATGAAATACCACCCATGCAGCAATGAGAAATGTGTCTAGTCAATGGCAAATCAGAAGGAATGGGGTGGAGAGATTTCCCACTTGCCAGCAGGAAGTTTAATTATTCCATGCTGCTGCATATCTCATCAGAGGTAATGAGCTCCATGACAATTTGGTGGCAGGCAAGTGAAGATTCTTTCTTCCAAACAGAAAATACAAATAGGATAAAAAAGAAATGCATATGTTAAAAATAAATAACAACAACAACAACAAAATCACTGACAACAAAATCCCCTAACCCAAACCCCCTAGAAAAATAAATACAGACAAAAAATAACAGCCTAGTATCTCCACATTTAATGACAAATGTTTACTATTTCCTTTGAGAAGTTACGAAGGCAGATCAAGTTCTTTCACACCAAAAATATTAGCAAATTTATTCTCAAATCATAAACTTGCCAAAAATCTTGCATCAGAAGCTAAGCTGTAACTCCACATTGTGTAGGTTGAATTAAGGTGGATGTGACTGGATGTGCACCTACGTCTGTGAGCATGGGACCATGCCCAAGTTCTGCCATTCAGGTATAACCTAGTTCCAGAACAGTCTTCTGTGAATAACCACCACATAAAAGGTGTGAAAAAGGTGGTTTCAGGTGAAGTGAACTGTGAAGTGTGAAATAAGCTTTACAAAAAGCAATGCCTGCTTCAGAAGAGTTTTTTTTCAGAATTAGTTTCAACATACACAGGCTTACACACCTAAGTGTCTGCTTATACAGATGTTTATCCAGGTGCATTCCAATTTTGGAGACTTAATCGTGGTGTCAAAATCAGGAGGCTGGGCTCTCGGTAGAAAAGGGCTCATCTGAAAGACAGTTCTGCAAAGCAGTCTGAACCTGGGTGGTTTCTATTCCTCTTTACAAAAGGCCCCCTCTGTCAGTTACTCAAGGGAGCTTTGCACACAAAGGAGTGAAAATACCTTCTTAGGTGCTCAGTTACTAAATTGCAGTGATCAATTAGTGCCTACCTCAATACCTTAGAAACTTCTATGTGTATAGACACACTCTATCTATCTATCTATCTGTAACAAACCCTGAAAAGACGACAGGCGGCGAGAGGATTTTGTACAGCAGATTGCAGGTGAAAAGACAATCATCAAACAGCTTCTTTATTCTTCAGTTCTGCCATTCTTCTCAGCAGTACACCCTAAGTGCTTGGGACTGTATTACCTTCTTGCCTTTATATTAAACAGTAATATGCCCAGATACCACCCAGCAGAGAATACCATTTCCATGATTTTGATTCCTGAGATGCTCTACCTTTGCTGTGGAAATTTGCCTACATAATTTAGAAGTATGACTATAATTTAGAAAGAAATAAAAGAAGCATTGCTTTCTGTTTCAAAAGAACCTCTTCCATCTGAGAGCAAACTGGAATGAGCTACTCAGAGAAAATCCAGCCAACGGTACAAACCTCTGCACCCAGGAAATAGGAAGAATTGTAGTGTAAAGTAGAGATTTTAAGCCCTTTATTTGCTCCTAGAGCTTCCTTCAGAATAAGAAATCTAGATTTTTTTATTTTTTTTTTAAGATGGGGGGGGAAAATGTCAGGTAGTGGGTTACAATATGAAAGAACTGAAAACAAATTTTAGGACTTTTGAAGCATCAGTTCTCCTTTTTTACCCCATGTTTCCAGAAAAGAATTGCATAAAACACCACATTCTAAATTCCAGCCCCCTAATTAAATTCCACATTTGTGATATACAAGATGAGTCAGGATAACATCATAATTGTGAGGCAAACAAACATTCTGTTTTCATAATGGAAAATTCTAATAGCTTGAGACATTTTAATTAGAGCATTTAATCTCTGCTGCAGTACCAAGCTCCTTCTACCAGCAGACAACTTTTATTTAGTGACTACCCAGGCCTTTCCTGCATTCGTTATATCAAAGGGGAGGGAACTTTCAGGATTACTACTGAAATTTGATCTACTTGAGGAGAGCAATAGCGAATTCTTTTCCCCTCTTTTACAGAATAAGTTTCATAGGTAATTAAACTGAAGTATGATTTTTGGACACGTTTATGTTGCAGTGCTGTGGGCTGCTGTTGCATATGCTGCAACTGCTGTAGAGGGACATGAGGTGCTGCTGCTCTGTCACCAGTAGCACTGCAGCAGGGATGACAAACCCAGGACACAATGTGAATATCAATGGTTGCTATGCACTTAAGGCAAGATTATGCTCAGATGTTTCCTGTTTCAACCCTATCACACCCAAATTAACAAAGATAAAACCCTACTGTTATTATCTCTTTACTTGATTGGTTACCCCATGGCCAGTTAGCCAGCCAGAAACCAGAAAATACTGTCCTTTCTCCCCAGCATTTGCTCAATTAGCATTGCAGACTAGGAGGCACTGTGAATTATCTCCCATCTCTGCATGAGCAACCTGAAGCACATTCTCATGAAGCAAAGCACATCCTTCAGCATGCTCAAAAACCAGGTTTTAAATTGCTGAAATGCTTGCCCTGCAATGCAACTCTTTCTAAGAAGATGGGAAAAAAGTGGAGACGGCAAAATTCCATTTTATTTCCTCTAGATTTTTGTTCCAAGAAAGCTCAGTATGAAGACAGCAACCTGTTATGGACTGAAGCAGGTTTTCATGAGGATGGTGAGGATGGTGTCTACAGCTTTGGCTATAGATACTTTAATGTATCTATAGTATAGATACTTTATATTTTCTCCCTCTTTTTTAGAAACATGGACCTGACTTCACATGAAGCAGCATAGGAAGAAATGGCTTAAATTCCCACTTACAGAAGGCCAGGCTTTGTATGCATGTGTTTGCTTTTCCCATTAGGAAGAAGCTGCACTGCTGCAATGCATTATGGTGTGCAGGAAAGCTGAAGAGGTGCTACATCCTAGTAGTAAATAATTCCCAGCCATTCTCATGGCACTCAAAAAACATCCGGCCCCCAGAACCCCAAAGAAATCAAACCAACCAAGTCACACACCCCAGGACAGCATTAATAAGGCAGCCTTTCTTTTGCTCTGTAGCTTGTTTTGCACTGGCTCTGCACACTGCTTGCTGTGGTATCATCCCAGTTTTGATTGTCCTTAACTGGAAATAAAGAAATCCCTTTTTAGCCTAGCAGATCTGAAAGAACAACACAATTCATCATTCTGGTATTTCTCAGTTCCCATCTTCATCATTCTGAACATCTGGCCAGCTGCAATTCAACTTGACAGAGATGGAAAAGTCTCGTCTATGTTACCTTTCAGCACGTTTCATGGAAGTGGAGAGTTGGGAAGAAAAGAGGAATGCTATCTGTGTGCAGTTGAGCAACAGCCTGCTTTAGATGCTGGGGAAATGATCTGCTCTCTCCCCTTGGGGACAGTAATGCACAAACCAAACCTGTGCTGAAGGAACTTCATGTTATTATTAATAAGTCTAATAATACGAGCTGGTCACAGATCAAAGCCATACTCTGTTGGGTTTTGTACACAGATAATCTCTGCTTCACACCTTTCATACACCAGAAATCAACAGATGGTGAGAACAAGAGACAGGAGAGATCAGCGAGGTAGGCAGCACCGTGGTATGTGGCCTGCTATCAGTGCTTTTTCAGGCATCACCACAAAAGAAAATTGTAAAAGGGGACAAAATGTTTTATTCTCCTTTGTAGATGGAAAAAGCACTATCACTTTGTGTAGTGAAGTAGAGCTGAAGAGCCAGAACATTGATGCATTCTGTTTTGTTTGAAACCTCACCAAGTCAGCCACCACAAACAGGGAACACCTAAGTGCCTATGGTTCTCATATGTACTGTGTTTGCAAACTTCAAAGCCAGAGACCTAAACTCCTTTGTGGTGACCCAGTTAGCTGACATTTATGGTGCTGTGCCTAATGATACTGCTGCATGCTGTCTACTCACACGTGTACATGTGTGATGGGCAGATAACAAAGAAAAGTATTTATCAGGGATAAACGCCAACACGTATAAAATGGAATGGTGGTTGGGGGTGTGTAAGAAAAAAACCCCCAGCCAGTCACAGACTGTGTACATTTTGGACAGTTAGCAATAGTGTTACACCTTCATCTGTCCTTTGCCCTGGCAGAATGCTTTCTGGGTTGAGAGGCTGTTCCCAGAGGAGCACATCAGCTGGAGGCATCACTGCAAGCATTTGCCTGAAGAAGCTGGTCAAGGGGATGCCATCAAAGAGGACTGGACCTTACCAGGAGAAAAAGAGCAGGTGGAGGGTGCATGGATGATTAGAAGGAAACTGGTTGGATGGGAGAAAGAGACTTCATTTCAAGAAAGAAGAGCAATGTAAGGCTCAGGAGCATGTAAGAAGAGCATGTAAGGATCAGGAGAAAAAAATACTTTCCTCAGTTTGATTTAAATTCACTGAATTCCCTACAACTGGATGAAAAACTCATGCAGTGGAGTACACGCAAGTAATCTGGAGTGGTTTTGGCTAGTTTCCCTGGGATTTGTACCTCTCTTCTGATAATTACAGAACTAATTTCTGTACCTCTCCTGAAGTCTGTGCATCTGAGCTGGCAGTGCCATGCCCATGAAGGTGTGACCTTTAGAGGCAACACAGTGACAGGACAGGGTTTTGGGGACCAGCAGCAGCTAACTGAGCTGAGGTTCCACATCCCTATTTCCTGCACACAGAGCACTGATGCCAGGAAAGGAAGAAAGGCTGGAGCCCAACATACAGCTGGATCCTACTGCCAGAACACAGCAAGGACTGAGGCAGGTGGTGCTACCATCACATCCAGGGACCTGGCCTGCTCCAGCACACATCCTCAGGGGATAGAAAAATTGCTCTCCTTCTGGGCACAGCAAGTGCCTGGTAGGAAGAGGCTCCCATGGCTAATCAAACCTGCCTGTATCATTTTTTCTCCCTCTTTTTTCTGTTATGATGGGAAAAATTCACCATCAAATTTATGTAAGAATTGGGTGTAGCAGGTAAGATAAGACTGCCTTCAACAACTTAGTGCTTTTGAAAAAAATTAAAACCTAGATATCTTACCTATATACTTAGGGAGTTATAAAATGTTACCTTTGTGGTTTTGCTTCTTACATGCAAATCAGAGAAACATCCTATTTTCCATGAACAAGTAAGCCTGACTTAACAGAAGGCATAACTCCCTGATGGGCCTGAGCAAGTCTAAGGGCAGACTATTGCCAAAACACGTATCTCTCTCTCTTTGACAGCAGCCTGTGCTTGTGTCAGTAGAGAGCAACTGCAGAATCACAGACTCAGCTTTATTCACCTTGCCCAGACTTGTATTGCCTGTGAAGACAAGAGAGAAACTTCAGACCATAGCTTAAAGGCATGCCCTTATATGTTACCTTCACTTCCACAGCCCCATCTGTCAGTCCTACTAAATATTTTTATGAATACTGTCATAGTATCATAATTTGGATCCTCAGTCTCAGGCCCCGTAACAAGAGGAGCAGCAAGGCTGTCTTGTACTATCTTGCACCTTCCTCAGATTACTCCCTTTTGCCCTGCAGTCACTGGGTTTTCACAGCTGTGCTTTTCACCAACAAAAACATCAGCACAACCTGGAAGATTTTCTTTCTGAGAAGGAAAAGCAATACAAAACATTCCTTTTATTTCATTCCTGGCCCAAGGCCGACTTCCGTTCTCATCTTGTTAAGGAAACAAACTGCTAAACCAAACAAAAGCCAAAGGCATCATACCTTTTTCCCCTGGGACAACTTGAGTGTTGGCTCCTGTCAGCACTGATGCCCTTCAGGGAGAGACAGCTGTCTCCTGGTGCTTACAGTTCCTCTGGCTACTCATCTTCCTCGGGTGTGACATCCCCTGCCACCTCCCTACCTCCCCTTGTGCTTTCAGGCCAGAGGTGTTGGTTCTTTCTTTGTAGGTTACCTATAATAAAGATAAATCCAACATAACTACAATTTATGCCAAATAGAGATTGTAAAAACTACACTTGGAAAATCCTCAGTAACATGTGCTGTACTGGAAAACATCTCTTCTGTACAATATGGGAACATTCTATAGTTAAGATTCTCTATGGGATTCTATGGTGGAGAGTTTAAACAATTTCTCATGGTTCCAGAGAGAATTTTTTTCATTGCAAACCTGGATATTAGCTGTAGGAATATAACAGAAAAATGAAATAAAAATAAAAAACACAATCTAAGAGTGTCTCTTACAAAAATTATCATGATGGCTCATAACAAGGATTGGGCTTTGCTCATATTATGCCAGACTTGGATTCTTGAAGTAAATTTGGTATTAGGAAGGCTTTAATGTTACTCAGATCAGGCTCTCTGACATGAAAGGAAGTACTACAAATGCTAGTGGGAGCTAGATCAAGGTTAATTAAAAAAGCCCAACAGTTGTGTGAGCTTTTGCTTTTAGTAGGGAAATAAACAAGAGGATAAAAATTGAAGAACACAGTTTGGGTAGTCTTAAAAGTTTTAGATTCCTGAACAAAAAAAATCTTCTCACAGGATTTCAGGTTATATGGCCTAAGGCAGAACTATAGAAAAATACTGTGCAAGCTGGGAGGACTTTTATGCTGACATAATGGTTATATTGGGAATAATGAGTGAAACTAAAGTTGCAAAAGCTTCCAGCTTCTAGCAGAGGAACTAATTTCAAGAATAAGAGGAACCAAAATAGAGGGAACTGAAATAATTAGATTAGCTTAATTGTAACCATTTCTAAATAATGACAAGCATGGAAATGTTCAGTAATTTTGCAAGAGGAGTAACCTGTGAATGGCAAAAAGCAGTGTTCTCTTCAGCATGCACAGCTGGCAGGAGACGAGACAGCCTGTTTCACACAAATGATGTTGTTCTTCCTCTATATTGCCCTTTTTACTTTGGTAAAGCTCTGGTTCAGGTTTTCATTGCCTCACACATCCACAGCTGAAGCTTCCTCTTTCTGCTTTCAACAAATCCACTTTCTCCCCATGCAAAACCATTTAATGCATTGCAGTAAAGATTATCCTGCTGACCTAACACCTCTATTATATTTTCACATACGCTTTGTCACTCATCTACCTCTTTCTTCTCCTAATGCATCAAACAAGCTCTGTACCTTGCTATTACTCCTTAAAGCACAGACCCATCAGTACTTTCTTGCAGCTGACCAAGAAGAGAAGGGATGGCTCTCCAGCTGTTGGAGCTCTCCAGCACAGCTCCTTCCTCTTTTATCGTGTTCCTTCTGCAAACAAAAAGCTTCCTGTAAAGAAAATTCACCAACTCCCTTCAAATCTCTGTTTAAGACTTAGTGATGCCTTCCCATGCAGGTGACACCTGACACTCACTGCCCCTGTGCTGTGGTTACTCCCCATATATTCAACCCAAACGCTCAAGCTCAGCTGGATGCTGCCTTTGGTTTCACATCTGCTCATTTCCTCCTCACGTACTCAGGTTATAGGATCTGCAAGGTGAGGGCTGGGCTTTGTTTGCTACAGTGACTGCTTTAAAAATGCTCCATTACAAGATGAGAAGTTAAGCCTTTCAGAGGAGTGTGCACAAGATCTCAGCTCATGCAAAGCCTGGGAGACACGGGGCTGAAAGCCAGCTTCCTCATGTGCTCCAGAGAGTGCTGAGCCTGTATGTAGTTTTGAAAACATTCCTGTTTTTTCCCTTTAACTGCAATAAAGTGATATGCTTCCTGGCCAGCTGCCTCGAGGGGTGGGGGGGAGGAACAGATTACTCTCACACCCTAGGTTACAAAGAGCTCTTTGAGCAGTTACTCTCTGATAGCCTTTTGCATCATTCTAGAAGAAAGAAATACAGTTCCTGAAAGGACCAGGGAGAGAAAGTAACAGTGCTGCATTACAATTCACTTTATTAGGGAGATATACCTAAGGTTCTCCACATCTGCCTTCAGCCATAAACTGTGGAAGCACTGCTGAAGTACTGCAGGCTTCATCACCATGAGAATCAGCTCGTTGCATCTTTCTATTCATGAAGAACTGTCATGGGGCAACCACTTGAAAAATAAATAGTTGTGTGGCTGTACACAGAATAGAATCTGTGCACCTGGCTTTCTTCCCAGAACCAAACTGCAGTCACCAATCTTGTCACTGAGGAAAATGGCCGTGATGTGGAGTGTGACAACAGGAACAAAGAATGACTTCAGTGGAATATGGAGGACCAGACTTCTGGGTAGCTTTAGCTCCTACCTTGGCAGACTTTTCAGTCTTTTGGAGCACATAGGAAGGGCTGTCTGTAGATATATAGGCAAATTTGTCACCAGGTGAAAGTTTTCCTATGACCAAGGCAAGTTTCCTAATAAATTCAAGAACTTGAATATTAATCACTCTCATCATTATTTGTGGAAGACTCAGTATAGCTGCAAAACAAATCACTGCTTACATAATTCATTGGCATCAGTAATTTTCAAAGAAACTGTACCTTGGAAGGTGCATTTAGAATGGAAATAACAAATACATGCAACTAGAGACAAAAATACTAGAAAGAGTCTGTGCATGCTGCTTTGGTGTCATGATCAGTCTAATTAGAGATTGATAGTAGACCATGTAACACCATGGAGTCATAGAGGGAAAAAACTGGTAAGCAGCAAAGTCTGTAGGTGTCTAGTGGAAGCAGACTTTATATTTTACTTAAATTCTCTGTGGTGTGCATGCACACACACATAAAGCCATATCTTGTAAAGAAAGGAGTCAAGCAGAGAAAAAGGAAAAGATAAAAAAAAGGCAGGAGGAGGAATGGAGAAAAGCATCATTGCTGAAATGAAAAAGAGATTCAGAAATAAGAAAGGCCAGCAAGAAAGGACTTGACCATCAAGCAGCAAAGGCCTCTTCTCAACAAGCGGTGGGTGACAAATTGCTCAATCTCCTTCCTTTCAAACTGAAAGGAACTGAGAGCAGGGGGCACTGGGGAGCAGGAGATACACCCTGTACAGATTTGGCGGAGGCCACGAGATCTCTAGTCCACAGCACTTGCACGTCCAGGTCACTGCACAGTGACACACTGCTGACAGTCAACAAAAAGAAAACTATTTACTTTAGAGATTAGCCCTGGAAAATGGGAACGACTATTCAGGGGCCAACAGCCTACAACAAAAGCAACAACATTTCTCATTACTGGACTCTTTCACAGACTAATTAATCTTTTCAGAAAGCTTCTAGGCAGTGGAGTCCTAGATTCATCTCCTCTGGTCCCTGCTGAACTGTCTTTCAGTGGGCAAGGAGCCCATGTCCTCTGAAAGGGTATGGCCTCTCACAAATCATGAGCTGCTCAGGGTGGGGGAAGGTGGCAGAAGCACATTCTGACATTGCTGAATCCTGCCTGACCTCAGTGGAGCTGCTTCATTTATAACAGCTTCCTCTTCTTCTTCTGAGGCTTCAATTATCATAGTGCATTTCTTCCTTATGAACATTATAACACTGACATTCTATTGCAATGTTAAAATTGGAATGTCATTTCAGGAAAACCTAGAGCCACCCATGAAAGAAAAATATGAACTGCAACAAATAGAGAAGTCAACATGAAAAACTTCTCAGGAATAATACAGAGGCATCTGTAAATAACACAAATAAAGCTTGAATAGAAAATAGTCACAGGGATTGTAAAAGAAGCCAGAGAACTGTGGTCAATGGGACCAGACTATCCAGAGCCCTGTCAGTGCAATCACTTACATTTTCAGAACAGGTTATGGTTATGAAGCCCTGTGCTTGGCAAGCAGCATGGAAAGCATTCAAGGGGCAACTAATGGCAGCCTGAGGCACACACAGAGCTGCCTGAGACACAACCTGAGACCTGTAGCTGGGGCAGGTCAAGGGGCAGTGCTTGGGTGCACACCTCAGTTCCCAGGCAGGTTGTGTGTGTTTGGCTCTATTAACAAGTAGATTGACTCCTCTGTGTGCTACAGAGAGCAGAGTCGAGCTGTGCTGCTGAAGTATTCCACATAAAATAAGGCACCATATATAGGGCAAAATTCAGGGGTCACTAGAGTCAAGACCACCTTTCGTCATCTTTTCAGTCAGCTAGAGAAGCTCTAACATTTCCTCTGCTGCATGACCCAGCCTGAGGATTCCAGCTTCCGTGATGGTTAATCCCACTTTTATCTCATACTTTTAAAGGCTGCCTCAGCCCTGACATTTCTTGGCATTTCCCTCTCACAATTAGAGGTGGGTTTGGTTTTTTTTAACCAGCTGAACTGGAGAGAGGGCTCCATTTTAAATGGTGGCTACCGTTAGGGTGGTATTTCACTGCAGGAACATATAATATACCTCTGCAGTGTACCAGAGAATTGCTTAATTCTCTGAATGGCCAAGAGGCAGACAGCAGTAAAAAAGATCAGCAGATCTGCTGCAGGAACTCAGCAGTGACACGAGTTGCTTAAGCAGAGCCCTTCTGACTGATATTTTTCTCATGGTTTCTGATTTTGCCTGTCACGCAGGACAGGCACCTTAATAGTACAGACGCGCTTTAATGCGGTATAACCCATGTACTCCAAATTGTCCCCTGGAGCTATCCAGGAGGTTAAGTGATATGATCATTAAAAGAGAGTGACAGCCTCGTACAAGACAGAGCATTGGGGAATATCAAGAGCTGGGGACTGTCTGAGAGTCTTCTCTGACCCAAAAAGCACTTTAACTTTAGCTGAGTGGAGAAATGCAGCTAAGGAGTATCCCAGAAAAACCTCTTTGTTTTGGGCTCTTTAGTTGACTTACTTCTATCCTACTTCTTACCACCTTGACTGTAAGCCAGGCCTAATAGAAAACCAGGTGGCTCCTTTATACATACATGTGGGAATTCAGTGGCTGAAGCAAAGCACAGAAACATGCTCTGGCTTAGACACTACCAGCAGAAACCTGGGTGCTCCAGGCTTGCACTGCTCTCCACAGCACCGAATGCAGCAAGGACGAAGCACCAGCAAACAGCTCAGGGGAGAATGAAACAGAATCTTCACTTCATTTAGGATATGGGTTTTACTTGCCTTACAGGGATTCAAGGCTTTAATGGCAGACAAGGCACTTGTGTTTCATCCAGATTCTTCATAACTGTTTGTACTGGTAGATGAGCACAGAATGCCCCCACGCTTCACAGTGGACAGAGGCATTATGGATTCAAAGCAACAGAAAATAAAAAGCTCTGAAGAGGTTGAAACAGGCTCACCCTAAATAAAATGAGATGAATCACATCCGCTGCTCATTCAATTGTTCTCTTACTGCAAAAGCAGCTTTCTAACTCAAAGGCCAGCCTTTCTGAACCTCTGAGTCACGTATCCCGAGAGCCACCGGACAGACCTCTGTTCCTTGGAATGCCTAGAGAAAATGAAGGACACGGTGCTGTTAGACAGACCTCAGCTGAATATGCAGCTGGTATCTAAGGTAGCTTTCCAATACTGACCTTTGGTCACTGTCTCCTGTAGAGTGCACTCACCCAGCAGACCTGCTCTGATACGGCCCCACTGCATTTGAACTGCATGAGAGGACCCGAACAGTGCTATCAGTTTAGGATAGTCCAAAACAGTTTGAATGCCCACAACAAACCACAAGCAGGTGTGCAAAGAGAGAATCCCCAATAATTCACAGCCTAAACTATGGGTTTTGTAAGATTATCAGAACAGAGTGGCTACATTTTGTGGATTCAAGTATCTCTTCCCAACACACGGTGCCTGATAAACTGAGGAGCAGGCAAAGAAGGGACAGTGCCTAAATTTTCATTGCACAATGACAAGTCAAATTACAGCTCCCGTCACTAACATCTGGTACTGACCACTAGCTTGTGCAAACTGGAATTTTGAACACGGAACAGGTTGAAGGTGTTTGTTTTATACTGCCTTTTTTTTTTCTTGAATACTTCCTCAGAATACTGAGCCATTTAGAGGGTTAACACTAGCCAAGCTGGCAATTTATCAGAGGAAAAAACCCCACCCTTTTCCTGAAAGTATATACTCAGGGGACATTTACCATGTTACCTCCTCTATCTTGTCTTGAGACACCCTATGCTGCACCTATGGACAGTGTAAGAATCTCATCTCATCTTTGGTCTGCTCTTCATATGATCATCACTGCTGCAGGGGAAAACTCGACAGAAGGCATTGTCATGACATGGGGTGAATTCCTGGTCCTCAAATGCTGGAAGCAGTTAGAACTCTAGAAACAGTAAAGAGCAAGTGGAAACAATTTCCCGCAGAGGCCACACTTTGGTGGCGAAGGTTGCAGAAGAAAGATGCTAATTTCTGTGGCCTCAGAGGTTTTTGTGGTTCTCCAGCTTCCCTATATGGCATTAACCATGGCTCAGGTGGACTGAATAGCAATACCTCCAGCATGAGTTCTGCAAGAGCTCAAGAGCACTTACTATTAGATATTTGTCACTCCAGGTCCACAGACAGTAACACCAGGGCTGCCTATGATCAGCCAGCAGTACTAATTTGATCTGGACCATGACATGGTATTTTTGGCAGATTAGCCAGAGCACACAACACGGAGTTTTATGATGATTTTGTGAGAATAGGTAGAACTTGATTTGACATAAAGCCTGCTAGTACAAGTTTACTGCAAATGAACCTATTGCTTTTGAGCAAATCTGAATTAGCAGGGCAAGTTTACACAGGATCACTGCTGTGCACCATGTGACCAGAACCTCTCTGATCCCACTTTAGAAGTTCTAAAGTTGGTTTTACTATATAATCAATAGATGGCCTCAGATGAACTCTTTAAAATGAACTTGCTCAATGCACTGCATGCCACCTGCAACACTGCTACTAACTATGTCAGTAGAGAAGTATGTTTCAATGACAGCTGGAATTTCCCTAGTCTGTCTCCCTCTTGCTTCAGCAGCAGACAGAATCCCAGTAGAGTGAAAAAGGGTGAACATATGGCTAAACTCATTACTGATATTCTTATAGCATTTAACTTCTGTCCCTGGGCTTGTTTAAATGCAATTCGTGGTGCACCTTCTCTTTTTCCCAGCAAGGACTGCTGGAATGTACACAGGCTAAAGCTAGAAGAGATCCAGTGGAAAAGAGGGGCACAAACTGAGGATGCATGCATCGAGGGCCAGGAAATATTCTGTAAAAACATCATGCCTCATAGGAAGATAAACACACAGCTGAGAGGAAATGATGCAAGGCATATGGGAGACTGGAGTTCTGGGACTCATTACCAGAGCTACCTCAAAACCAGAAAACAGTAGTTCATGTTATGAAGCAATGGTAACGAAGGGAAGGTTGCTTATGGTGTGACTAATGCTTGCAGAGATAACTCCACAGGCTACAGAAGCTGCCTGCCGTTCCTGCAGCCAGGGTGTATAAACAATGGGCTGTTGATTGCAGCCAACGTGTAATCTCAGGAGCATTGATAAAGCAGCACTGTGAGACTCGACAATTAGATGGAAGAATTAGCCTCAGTTAGAGGCAAAACAGCAAATGCAGTTGCCAATAAGAAAACTCAGGCAAGCAAGTCATGCCATCATTTAAAATATATTATGGCAGAGGTACAGAATATCAAGCAGCTGTCCAGCAGGGCAAACCACAGGCTTGAATATTGAATTACTCATCAGATTTGAAATACAAGGTGAAAGAGAATAGGAATCAGGAAGTCTCTATTCTCTTTCAAATAAGTTCTCTAAAAAGCATCTATAATTTTAAAGAGACAGTCTTCAGGGCAGTGGATTGACTTTAGAAGCAGATCCCTTGGTGTCTATCAGTAAGTCTGCCCAAGCACAGGATTCACAACATGAAAGTTGGTCAAGCCCAGGCAGAGCTGCAAAGAAGAGCCATTGAATCTAGCAGCAAAAGTATCACAACCTTTTCACCAAAGCTGGTGTCAACCCAAAGCCACTGAGCAGTGTACTATAAATAACCGAGGTTGCTTGTCCTGACCAAACGAGCCTTCCTACTTTATACTTGTGGCATCTACAATGTCAGGCAGAGTTTCTACTGTGACAGAAGATACAAATGAGATGTTCAAACCTTTGCCACATGACCAGGTACAATTATTAATGGAAGACAGGACCTTAGCTGCCTGTCAAGGGATCCCATGTCAACTGAACCAGATCCAGAGAGACTCATTGTCTTAAACATCACAACACTCCCACCTGAAAAGACAAGAGGTCAAAAAAGGTGCCAAGGTGTGACAACTATTAGATGTGATGGGAATGAAATATTAGACTCAGGCTGCAGCTCAGTAGAAGTGAAATCCCCTGAACATTCAATATCCTTTGAGGAACTAAGAAGCTTTACATATATACTCACAAGACTTCAGCTACTGCAGAAGACTCTGGCAACTTCTGAAGCTTTTAGAACAAATGGTTTGCCATGAATGCTGTAAGGTAAGGATAGACCAAAGAACTGGTATTTCTAAAACAAAGTAAAAAAAGTATACAAAACAACACACTATGAGTGAGACACCAGTTTTGAAGTATTATATCCTTTACAAAACCAGCTCTGTGCCCCAACAGGAATCTGAGGAACAGCGGCACTAATGTAAAGCTAATGGTCTATGGCATATCTGAGTACCCAGACATACTAATGTGCATGGGTGGAAAAGCAGATACAGTCTATGCTTGTGGGCATGGAGCCATTTCATCATAAAGCAGATACATGGTCTGCTCACAACAAAATGTCACGAGTGCACTGAGCTGGGACTGTGCACGGTGTTGCACTGGAAATAGCACAAAGACAACTGGGCAGTTCACTAACTACAGCAGACGTGCATAGTGGGGGCTGCTTCCAGGGTCAAGCACTACACCCTGATGCTCTGTAGAACTGTAAGCACCCTCTCGACATATAACAAAGTCTCCCTGTGGGTTTTCAGAGTAGAAACACACTCTAGGCTTGGCCATGCTGTCAGGAGTAAATGCCACAGAGATTGCTCTCTAAGGAGTAAGTAGCTGTCTAAGCAAGGTAAGCTTTACTTATGAGGGCTAAAGTATAATCCAGAAAAGCACGGGTTAGTTACTTCCCACCTGGGACAGCAGCCACTTTTAATCACATCACCAACAACACTGGACTCAAGACTAATCAGTAATTCTTCTCAAAGGAACACAGTATTCACACAGTACTGCCTTACTAACAGTTCTTCATTTCTGCTGACGTTCAGATTGTTATCACAAACATGATTTATTAGAAGAGGCACTCCACTTCCCTCCTGTATTTATCATGAAGAATCTGAAAAAAAAGTAATAATGGAGTATCTCATTTTTAGCAGCTGACAGCACAAAGAATCATAGAATGGTTTGGAAAAATCATCTAGGAACCAACCCCTTTGCCATGGGCAGGGACACCCTCCACTAGACCAGGTTGCTCAAAGCCCCATCCAACCTGGCCTTGAGCATTTCCAGGGATGGGGCATCCACAGCTCTGGGCAACCTTTTCCAGCACCTCACCACCCACACAGTGAAGAACATGTCTCATCTGAAAGAGGACTAAACCAAAGACAAACTTATTTTCTTTCAGGTCACTGACATGATTTTTGAAGCCCATTTTTTCCCAGTTGATCCCAACAAGTTATGACACTAAGGTTTTTTAAAAAGCTTTCCAATAGCATTTTATAGCAGAGCTGCCCAAGACAAGAAATGGCACATTAGTGATGCAAAAAGCTTCTAACTCAAGTAAAATGCTGTTCTACAGAATGTTCCCCCCCCTTCGGAAAAGAGCCCCTGCATCTTTCTGACTCTTTATTGGTATTTTCTGGTTTAAAGTCTATTTATGAAGGTATTTGTTAAAGCCTGCTTACTTGCTTGCAATCCATGGAAATATTATGTACTATTAAAATCAGGGCAACAGTGATATAGCAGTCTCTCTGGGAACTTTTATGTTTGATATCCATCTCTGCCAATTTCTTGCAATAGTAGCCTTGTTTAAGATCAGTGCCTGAGGCCAAGAGGAAAGGAAAGCTCTTTACCCCCAAGAAATCTGGAGTGGAGCTTTCCCAATGCTCTCCAGAGTGCTTTGTAGTGATGGGGAGGAGAGATGAATGAAAGGGACTAATGAAATGCTAAGGAGAGACATTTTGCTTTCTGGGTTCGGGCAATACTACAGTTTAAACCAGAGCAAACCATCCATGCCCCAAATGAACAAAGAGGTAAGAGCACCTACTTTTAGAACAGCAAATTCCAGTCTTGGGGTGCAATGGCTGCCTACAAAACAGAATAAAAAAAAGAGATTATGTTAAAATATCTCTTGTAACTGTCTTGCATGAAAAGCTTTTGATGTCTCCGGAGAACCAAGAGAGAAGAATCCATTGCCCAGACATGCAAGAAGGCCATTCTTTCTTGCTAGGACCTGAAAAAAAAGAGCTGCTTCAGCAATGCTGCAGAGCAGAAGAAAGGAGAAGCCAGGGTATAGAACAAAACACAGAGCTGGAAGTGCCTAAGAAGTGGGGACCAGCTACTAACACTTATGGCAGTCACTGTCAGGCCCCAGTGAACCTGTCCGCCCAGCTCAGCCTGGCAATGCCAAATACACTCTGACTACATGTGCATTGACTTGTTGTACATCAACTACACACACAGTGATCAATTCTATGCAAAGGCACACACCTGGATTAGCCAGGGATCAGGAAGTACACATACAATAGGCTTCAGGAGGTGTGTGTGGATAATATAGTTGCCTTCTTGGGATGCCTCATTGTGTTTCTCAGTGTAACAGTGATGTTATTCAGGCTTCAATGGGCTGGCAACAAAAGCCAGGATCCTGTAGAGAACCATCCATAAAATGTCCATCCCAGCAAAGACAGGCAAATAACCAGGCAAACTTTTCAAAAAAAGAGCCTACAAAGACAGGAGCAACAGAACTTGAAAAAAGAAAAGGAAAGGGTTTAGAAGAAACATCAAGAAATAAAACCAAATAAATAATTTAGAAAAATTATTTCTGAAGCATCTTTGCAAGTAGGCATGTCATAGACCATGAACTCATACCTTCAGTCAGCTCATTGCTATATAGCATTGAGAGCCTCATCTGGAAGCCTCTGCTTCTATTTGCTTTAAGTATATAACATTTAATTTTTATCACACCTGTTCCTGGCTATGACTTCTAGTCTTAGAGAACAGTTGATTTCTCTCTTCATTCTGTTTTCCCTATTTTCTTTTCAGCTTTAGTTGAGTGGAGGGGATAATAAAATAGATAGTGGAATAGGTGCAATATAGACCTCCAAAGCAGTCCAAGCTGGCTGTGCTTCAGCAGCTGAATTGCAATTTGTTGAACCCCTGCTGAATTTAGTGCAAGGGTGTGAGGAAAGCATGTTTCCTTGCTGATTAAGGAATGTTTCACATAAACCAGATTAACTGTTAATACCACAAAGAAACCAGCGCCAGTAACACTTGGCAATATTTTGTTTCTAATGTATCTTGAAGGAAAATTGGTTGAGCTTCAGCTGTGGAGAAGTCTATAAGCAAAGCTTTTACACATGCTTTATCTCAGTTACAGCTTCAGGAATGCAGCTGAGTATGCTGGAAATGAGTAAAAACAACAAAAATATCTGTGCATCTGTAATAGGATTCTCGGTGGCTCTGACCATTTGGCTCTGATGAAGCAACATTTGGAAAACATTAGGGAAATGCCTCAGGGGAAAAGCTCCCTCTCTGGTAGCCTTAATTTTCAAAGGACACAAATGAAACTCAGAGACTGCCACAATCTGTTATGTTCAGTATCTGTGTTTCTCTTATGCACCTTAGACCGCTGTCGGTTTTTGATGTTATCTTAAAATGAAGACCCCTTTTGGGGAAAACATTAAAATACTTCAGTGCTTTAATCAAAAGCATCACAGGGCCTCCCTTGGAATGGACAGATCTGATTGAAAGTAGATATGCAATTAGAAAGGAGCTTATTAAAATCCTGACTATATAACAGAGTAGACTGTAGAATGACCCAGTTCAGGAAAAGGATAGAGCATGGACTTCATCAGCTTTTTCCTACTGAATAACAAGATAAATGCTGTCCTAACATAGAATATTTTTAAACACCCCAGTTTTGAAAGCCAAGTGCAATGCCAATTTTTACCTGCAGTAAGATTAAAGAGAATAAGATCTATAGGGCTCAAAAGCTGGACTTCTATTGTTATACGAATATATGTCAATGAATGTTGTCACTGTTCACACCAGTCTATTGTTTTTCACTTGATGGTTTTCCCTTTTTGGGGTGACTTCTCCCTGAGACACCAAACCAGTTTGGACTGCCAAATAATAAAGATGGTCAAGGACATGGTAGCTGATCATGAAAATGGAAGGACTATTTTTCTAAGCAGGAAAAATTTGAAAGAAAAACTTCTTAGACTGTTTCCACTTTCAGTGAGATTGCATTAGTGTTGACTCTATTAGTCTTTGAAAACCATTAAACTATTGGTACACAGATCTTTAGAATACAGATTTCCTGTAAAAATTAAAAAAATCTCCCATAATAGCAACATTTTTCTTCTCTGTTTTTTTCTTTCAGACAGCAAGTAAACAAGCTACACCACACTAATTGGAAAAGAAGAAATCCAAATATTCTGGTTTTACACCCTGAAAAATAGTCAACCAAAAGAGCCTGTTGTTACTTGGCCCAATAACTCCTCAAACTTCATACTGTAGCATTTTATCAACAAAGTGCAATACAACAGTAACAGTTGTACCATAGCAACTCATAGTTCAGGAAAAGTCAGAAAGATAAATCCATTTCCTTCAGACCACCAGAAAGCCCTTGAGGGTTTTTGTGTTTTTAAGAGGCTGGTAGCAACAGACCACCTGATATATGTGATTTGCAAGAGATCAAGATCTTGTACAAGTTCTTCATTACTGAAATGAATTTGCCTCAAACACATTAAAAATCATTTGAAACTAATAAAAAACAAAACAAAAAAAACACACCAAAAAACCCAAACCTACCCACAAAACCCCCCCCACATTAGGCATTTGATCAATTGGATGAAGTGAAATGCATCTATTAACCAGCTGTCAAGCATTTTTGCTACGTTTACAGACTTCAGAGGTATATTATCATGGCTTGTCTCAGCCTCTTACCATCTGCAAGGCAGCCTGGACACTTGGTTTCTATTCTGGCCTGTATAGCATGAAACAACAGGTTCCACATTAAAGTGTGTAATTATACACCGAGGGCACTCTGCAAACCTACTGTAATATGGGTTTCGTGGAGGACTTTAGAGAATGGTGTTTGATTCTGCAGATATCCAGAAATCAGCTGGGCTGATAACACTTGCCAAGGATCTGACTGCTTGTATGAAGAATACATCTGACTGACTTAAGTGAGGGCAGAGCTCTCCTTGATCACGCTCACGAGGACTAAAGTTTGTATTATAGTTCTAATGTAAGAAAAAAAGAAGAGATCACTAGTGCTCTATATAATAGCAGTTCTGTTCACATTCTGGGTCAAGTTAATTTCTGAGATAACTCTATCTGAAGCTGTTCAGACTACATCAGGCATTAATTTAATCCATTAGATTCGTCCATTACCTACTATCTTGGGACATTCTTATACTCTGACTGAACAGCATGAGATGCAACACACACTGTTAGGAAAATAGCTACTAATAACAGTGATTTTAGTGAAGTGAAAACACATGCTAACTGAATTCCAATGCACACAAGAAGATTTGCCAGCAATTGCAGCAAATAAAACAACACAGTTACTGTGCTATTGTCATATTGCAATGGCTGTGACAACACAAAGCATAAAGAACAACTGGGAATCTAAAGGAAAATGAAAGATGCTGCCTCCAAAGAGGGAATTTACAGAATAATCCACCCAGCTCTAGAACACCCCTTTACATCAAAGGCACACAAAAATATCTGGGATGTGCCACCAGGTACCTCATGTCACCATTTTTCTCATATGCATTGAGAAAGAGACTCATAAAGCTCACCTCATCCATCCAGAGAGAACTCCGTGAGAACTCTGCTGAGCAGGTTAGATGAGCCTTTGAACAAGACATTTGGGTACTACAAAGAAACTTAGCATGAGGCAAAAGGATAAACTGGCATTAAACACGTATCACAATCATCTTATTCTACACTAGTCTAAAACCTTAACAACTCCTAAAGAATTACAATCTCTGCTAGAAAAAACATCACATTTTGAAAGAACTTTGTTAAAAAGAACAAAGGGGTTTTATCATCTGCTTTGAGAATTTGTAAAATACATAAATTCAGAGCAGCTGGAGATGCAATATCTGCTCTCAGAATGTATTTGGTACCCCAAAATGAGGAACAGCTTTCTCCAATAAAAATAAATTCCAATATATTATATTTCAGTCCTGTTTAAAAACCATGGACATTTAATCCCTATTTACTCTGCCAACCTTTTTCCTTGGGGGCATTTGCTGAATGCTTGCACTTGGGTACAGAAGTGCTTATATTCTGAACACATTTCTAGTACTTTGTTCAAGTGCTTTTTTCAAACATAGCAGTGCTTCTTGTGCTTTTAATCAGAGACTTTTGCATGGCATGACCCACTTAGATCTGCAGTTAATACTGTCAAGTATTTTATTTTCTCAGTTCTTCTGGGTAAGCTGTTACAGAATAGCAAGGCCACCTAACTAGAAAACTCTAAAGATACTGCAAAATTAGTACCTCTCAAGCCATTTAAGATGGGCTGAAGAAACCAGCAATAAATATACAGCATGAAACTTCTCAATACTAGCTAAAAAAAATTAAGTAAACAGTTCCATCTGCTTTACTCAACACTTGGATTATTGCTAAAGCTTGATTTCTGAGACTTGGAGAGTGCCTGGAAGCTTGCCCCATCCTTTTGCCTATACCAGCTGATCTAAGAGGACACACTGCTTCTCACTACCTCTCCAGGCAGACCTTGCCACTTTCATTCTGTGATAACAGCTTCACAGAGGGGAAGAACCTAAAACAAGGTGTGTTCTACAGTATCCCCAGCAAGTTATTACAGATTGACTATTTAACACCACTGATTTAAATGTATGAGCTTAAATACTTCAAAAATAAGTATTTTGGTATCAGTTAAGCAATAAAATCAGACTGCCCTTAGTCAATTAAGAAGGAAAACCCATTATGTAGCTTCTATTTACAATCTATTTAAACAGAGCATGATAACAAAAGCAGAAGGGGAACTAGCTTTGATCTAATCAACTGTCAAGGGTTAAGGCCAGGCAAACCACTACACAAATCACAGATGCTCTCTATTAACCCCTCTCTCTTCCCAAAGGGAAGGGAAAGGGAATAAGGGAGAGACATTTATGGATTGGAAAAGGAAAATAAACAGCTTTAATGAAAATAATTGTAAAAAAAAATGACATCAATACAAATATATATACCAAATCAATATCCAACCCACACCCCTCAGCCCTGATGGTAATTACACCACCATCACCACTGATGCTGTGGAGTAGGCACTGAGAAGTCCCTGGCTGGAGTCAGTGGCAGATGGGAACCAGATTCAGGAGCTGGATTCTGTCAATGGATTTGGGAACACATGGATTCTGATCAAAAGCAGAACAGAGAGAGTCCTCCTCAGACATCAGTCATTGAAGAAGAGGATTTGGCCCTTGAGATCCCTCAGCTTTATATTGAATATGATGTATATGGGATGGAATCCCCCACGGGTCAGTTTAAGGTCACCTGTCCTGTCTGCTCCTTCCCACACGTGCAGCCTTTTACCTTCTGCACCCCCAAACTTGGTATTAAAGCCTGGTCAAATATGTTATGAGCAGATCACCTTTAAGACAGTTTGACTAACATCCATGCTTGTCCATCCACAGTTTTGCTGCAATTTCAGCAAGTATTTTCAGAAGTATTGAAATTGTTAAATAAATTGTAACTGTACCCCACAGCTTTTAGGTTTTTTTTCTTTTTTAAGCCCTCAATACAGGAGAAGAGTTTTCAAATTAGTAATATTCCTGGTGAAACAGCACAGATTGCAAAAAGTCTTCCAGGGAGTCTTTTAGAGAAGAGCTAAGTGGGTCAGTATTCATAGTTTCCTGGAAAACCTGTAGGACAATTAGCCTATATAAAGGAACAGCATAAAGCAGGCTGGAATTGCCTAGAAATCATGAAAGCCATTGATTGTCCAGATTTTGGTGAGCACTTGACAGCTGTTGTTCAAAACCATTAAATCAGCATCCACTTGGAGGAAGCAAAAGGAATATTTCCTATAGGAAGCTTATTCAGAAGCAGCAATATATTTCATTTGCATTGTTAAAACCCCATTCAGGGACTCGTGGCTGCATTGCAAAGAGCTGCTTGGGGCACTAATCTGCAACAGTAACAGTTCTATGCTTGCTAAAGAATATAAATATCAGAAAGCACAGCAATTACTCTGCTAGCTTTGGGTGACAGCAGGAATGGAAGTCAAAACTTGCTGAAAAATCTCTACTACCATTACCCTGCCTCAAACCAGCAGCCTGGCAAGTGGTCATGGAGTGACATTGCAGAGAAATTTAGAACCAGTCAGCTAGAAAGACTAGGGGAAAAAAAGAAATAAATTATCAAGACAGCATTTGTTGTAGCTGGAAGGTAACAAGCAGCTTATCAGTGACAGGCAGTTTCTGTACCTGCAAATGCAAAAAAGATGGAAGAGTTCTTCTAATTTTACATGTTATCAAAAAGTACATGAAGATATTGCTATAAACCTAGAAAAGAATCTAGAAGCACCTAAAAATGATTTATTGCACCAAAAAACCCTCAAAACCCACCACCTCTTATGACTGCATTCAGTAAATACAGTACCCCAAAAAAAAATTCTCTTAGGATGCTCAAGGAAATAAGCAAAAGAGAAAGTAGGACCTCATATGAAGGTCCTTGAAGACAGTGGGTTCAGTCTCCTTGAGACACAACAGCAGCAAACACCTGGATTAATTCAGTGTTTTGCATACATCAGGGAACAAATTTCACTTCTGTGGAACTTGAGAAAAACTCCCCATAACACACAGAAAAGTTAAGACTGAAATTTTGAAGGAACCTATGAACCTTGGCATTTTTCTTGTATCTCTTCCTCTGAACTGTGAATTTTTTCTTGAGCTTTGTTGTCAGTGCAATACCATCCTAAACACACTGACTGAATTTTCTCCCTTCTGCTCCTGTATTTATGAAGCTAGATCCAAGATAATGCTACTACAATCAGAAATGATACTGCAATAGAAGCGTTCATGCCTGAAGCTTTCATTGATACACCTCCCCCCCTGCTTCTTTCCCCCCGAGGACAGAAGTCAAAAAGAGCAGTAAAAATACTTCTCTAGTTTCTATTGGAAGAGCTGCTTTTGTAGGAGCAGCAGTAAGAAATCTTATACAGAAAACATTCATGGTCAGTGGAATTTCTCCATGTCAATATTCATTCAGAAGTGAGAATAGTTGAGGTCTGTGCTTATGTAGCCTGTACTTAGTTATGTTCATTTCTAAATCTGAGATTTAAGCAATTTCTAGGTCCTCAGTACTCCTCCTGGTAACCAAGGAAGTTCTCCACGAGAGACAGAGAGAATCCTACTTTTAGATGCCTCGTTAGTTCAAATCTCTTTACCACGTACTGCATAGTTAAGGGAGGAAAACAGATGCTGCACTGCATGGCCCTCACTGTCCTTGTCTATCACATCATTAATTGGAATTTAGGGTACTTAAAATCTTGAAATACCTGTTTTTCAAAGTGTCAGTTCCATAATGAGTCTGTCGGAAAGAGACCACATCATCTGTCACTTCCAAATGACTCTCTCAATATTCAGTTAAATGATTTATTGAATAATGCCTCTTCTGGGCATGCTCCACATTAAGGAACAGGAAGGGAAGGGGCACTACAATAAATTTCACAAAGACATATTGCCCAGGAGGACTTCTTACGTGAAACATCATCTGTCCAGTTGTTTGTCCCATTGTGTCCCCTTACTGCATCCATCTTGCACTCCAGTGTTCTGTGGACTGAACCCCAACTAGATAACATTTGAATTTTTGCTGCAGACTGTGACAACTTCCTTAACTCTGCTCCCCATCAAGCTATGTTTATTCTCCTTCTCATTTCTTTTTGACAAGGGAAAAAAAATCAATCTACCTGCAAGCTGGGTAACAAATGCCAGAGGATTTTAAAGCTGTAAAAACAAACAAACAAACAAACAAAATCTTACAAAACACACAAGCCAGAGTTAGTGTCACCAGACACATAAGTGATCCATATTCACATTTTGGTTTTGAAGTTTCAAGCAATAAAACTTGTTTGTAAAACTAGTGTGGTTCAAACAATTCTATTTCTTGATATTGAATGGAGGGAAACTTAACAGATAAATATATATCAAACTGACATCATATTGCAGGATTTTCTTCCATGCTTGCTTTTTTCCCCAATTCACAATCCACCTTTCTTCCTTCCTTTCATTTGTAATCCTGAAATGTCCTCTTTATTTTTCTTTTGAGCTGCACTGAGGATTATTTTTACTGTTTTCATTATTTAAATCTCATCCTGACTCCTATCTGCCTTTAACTCTCACAGCTACTCTTCATTTCAATGTGCCCAAAAGCACATTCTTGCCTCCTGATCCCAAGAGAGGTTTCTGCAGTCCCATCTGCCTCCCAAAAGCATTCGATTTTGCAAGATCCCAACAGCACCTACAAGTACACTGAGCAATGGCTGCAGACACAAAGCTCTTCCTCCTGAGCCTTTGTTAGGGAACACAGGAGTTTACTCTCCCCTATCTCCTAAAATTGCCCCCTTTCTTTGCAAGGTACACATCCCAGCTGATGTGGTAAATAGGTACAACGCAGACAGTCATTTAGGATACTTTTTTCCACACATCCCTCTGAGATGATACAGGGTTTTTTTGCTAGACAGTTCATGTGCTGGACTGTCCAGTCTGGAGAAAAGGAGGCTTAGGGGAGACTTTGTCACCCTCTACACCTACCTGAAAGTAACAGAAAACACAGGGCAAGTAGAAGGAAGAAAGTCACAGGAAAGCCTCTTAAGGATAGTGCTGGAAGTGCAGGGGAGTAAGGTATCTGGTTTTTAATACTGTCGACCTGCTGCAGCTGCACGAGCAAGCACAGAAAGGATATTCACACTGTTAGTTCTGGACAACAGGATCAGATGTAACTCTGACTCCTAATTTTCACCCTTTCAGATCCCTGCACAGTCACTGCAGAGGGATAAGGACACGGACGAATGCTCAGCTTGGTTTTTAGTAGACAGAATTGCTGAGAAGAACTCCCTGTAGAAAAGAACACAGAGCTCTGATACTTCAGCTGGCCTTCACAAGCTAACAGGAGTGCTGCAGCTGTGCTGGCTTCCCTGCCAGAACAAAAATCAGCTACAAAATAATTTGTGTTTGGTACACGAGTTAATTTAGTGCAGGGACCCACATTTGCACCACACTGCCATATTCCCGAGTTTTGTCTGCCTGTCAAAGTTCCTAGACAGCCCTCCTTGTGTAACAGCCAGTAACACTAGTGCCAGGGACACCACTCTTCTTTCAGCCCTTTTCCCTTTGCCTGCTTTCAGGCAGATAAAGAAGAAGGCATGATAATTTCATACCAGGATTACAAGGTACCAAATTTACAAGGTGCTCTCCTTATTACCTCCCTAATCCATTTTACTCTCAGTTAACATAATTTTAAGTTATTATTACCTCAATAACTAAAACATTAATCATTGAGGTTTCTTGTGGTGGTAATCTAAATGATCTCAGCTGTTACATGCACTCTCTCAAAGGGCAGAGGTGTGGCTTCTACTTTAAAAACAGTGTGATCTAATAATAGGATTGTCTGTCATGTCTCTCAGCATTAGATGAGGAGCTGGTGACCACCCGGATGAGATGCCTCCAAGTGGTGGAGCATGCACACAAAGTGTCCTGTGGGGTTATGCAGGGTGGTCTCTTTGGTCACTCCTGTGTAACCTGGTACTAACAGCATTTCCCACCTTACATCCTGCCCCTTCTCTGCATGATGTTGTAGCTTGGGCCAGAAAGAGCCATGACCCCAACAGGACTCTACTACTTTAGGGTAAGGAAGGCACTCCAGAGATCTCCTGCTTATCAACTGGCCCTGCACACTGTGAAATATTACATTTGCACAGAAAAATCATTCCCATAGTTTCAGTTTGGTAGAAACCTGAAAGCAGTAATCCATTTCCCTGTGGTTTTCAGCAAGTTACTTACAGAAAGTCAGACAGAAGAATTACACCTGAAAAGGAAGGATACATCCTGAATTCATACCTTCACAGTGAGAAATTCCTGTTACCCCCATTAAGTAGCTTCTACTATTAGTGGAAGTGCTTCATGTTCCTGAAGGGAAACAGCTTTAGCTGACCAGGAGCAGCACAGCACTCTTTCCAATTCAGCAAGTTCAAAGAGAAAGGTCCTCTCAGTAACAGAAGCAGCTGTAAACAATGGCACAGAGGTGCAAGGTACTTAACCTGCCACAGCCAAGGCACACAGGCTGCAAGCACAGGCTTAAGCTATTAGTTTTCAACCAAGCAGGAAATTAATTAAAAGTAGGAGGTTGAGAAGAAGCCAGATATGTGGCAGTACTCTAAAGACAGAGGATCTGTGGCATAGTATATCAGGAAAGCAAGAGAAGGTGTTGGGCATGTTCAGAGACACAGGACTTTGCTGTCAAGTTATCTAACACAAGTATGTCCAGGTAAAGTCCATCTTTTCAGTTTTAGTATTAAGTGTAATCAGTTTTCATACCAGAAGTAATCATAAGAGGTCATAAATATTAAGCACTTAGGTCAAAGGGAAACAAGTATTTTGTATATAACCCACTGAAGTTATTTTAAATTACCTTCTATAAATATTAGAGATATTACTTGTATCTGATACCAAGCTGACCAAGTTAGGTCCCCAGTATTCTTGAAAATATCATCCTGGTGTGTATCAGAAATGGGGTGGCCAGCAGGCCCAGGGAAGTGACCGTGACCCTGGCTTAGGAAGAGTGAGGCTGCACCCGAAATACTGTGTTCAGTTTTGGGCCCCTCACTACAAGAAAGACAGACAGACAGGTGCTGCTAATGTGTCCAGAGATGAGCAGTGGTCTAGAGAACAATTCTTGTAAGGAGCAGCTGGGGGATCTGGGGTGGTTTAACCTGAAGAAAAGCAGGCTGAGTGGAGGCATTATTGCTACAAGTACCTGAAAGGAGGTTGCAGCAAGGTGGGGGTCGGTTCCCAGGTAACAAGAGATTGAACAACAGAAAACAGCCTCAAGCTGTGCCAGGGGAAGTTTAGATTGGATATTAGGAAAAGTTTCTTCACAAAAAGGGTTATCAAGCCCCAGAATGGGCTGCCCATGGAAGCCCCTAGAGACAGTTTCCTGCCTCAGCCTTTTCACCAATTTGAAGGTCTTTTATTTTACTTGCTAGTCACAGGACAATAACCTTGTGTGGCTATCAAGGATTTTGCTCCTTCAGCTCCCACTTCCTCTTCACAATCACAGATTCTTCACAGCACAGCCCACTACTGCTGCCTGTGGCTTGTCTTATTCTTAGAGCTGGCTTTTCCCCTCCCACCTCCAACTGTGAAATTGCATCTCTCCTTTCCCCTCCTTTACTCTGCTGCATCTTCCAGGTTCAACATGCCATCCTGGCAGCTAGCTGCTTTATCAGATCACTCACTGGAATACCTCCAATTCTCCTTCATCTACATACAGAACCATATCTGAGCTCTAGGGAACACCTTAAGAGAGCCATAGGATTTTCCAGAGCACAGTCAAGCTTACTGCCTCTCTAGGGCCAAATAAATAGCCTAGGAAAATGGTGTCTGCAATCATCTCCAAATTCACAGAGACACAGTATTGGAGCAATGTTCCTCACAGCAATTTGACCATATCATTCAGAGCCCACCAAGGAAGCTGTGAAATTCTTATTAAAGTAGGACTGTAAGGTCTAACAAACTTTTCTTCAGAAATTGTGTTGGTTTTCACAGCCTGCTTGAGAAGGAGGATGGACAGGTTGACCTCTAGCATCTCTTTCAATCTTGCATGTCAATGATTTTCTGTAATATCATGAAGAGATTCTCTGAAAGGTTTTAAATTTGTGTGGGATAAAAAGATAATTATTTTTAATGAGAGCCATGATTCTGGTCTCACTGTGCAACTTCAAGGGTGCTGCATAATGCTAAATATATTATTCAGGTCCTGTGGAGCTTTCCAAGTTAAAACCACTGCAACCATTCCTTGCCTGAAGTTCTGTGTGAAGAGCAGTACTGAGTCACTAGTGACACCAACATCTTTTTCCCCCCTTTCTCACACTATTAAGAAAAAAAGTTACAGCCTCCTTTGCATTGTTGATTTTTCACTCTGTCTTCAGTGTGCTTAGAAAAAACCCTACATTTTCTACATATTTGCACAGGTAGGGAGTTTGACCTTTCATGGGGATTTTGCCTTAATTAAAATCATCTGAATCAAGTGAAGTCGCTCCTTTTCACGGTGATGGGATTAATGCAAACATTTTCAGTGCCTACTGCAAACTGCTATAAATGGTCTGACATTAAATGAGGTTAAAAAGTCCCCTATAAACGACCACTACTGTTATTAAATTTAATTAAGATGGAACAACAGGCAGTTTAAATGGGAAAGTGTTGCACAAAAATGGCAGCACAGAAAAATTACTCAGATGTTGTCATTAAAGCTAATTGGAAGCAAGGGTTTCTAAATGACAGTGTAATTAACAGGCTAATGAATACCATATTAGAATTGTTATTAACAATGAAATTTGCAAACATACATGGAAAACTAGTTAGGGCTATCACAGCATTTCAGATATTACAAGGTAAAACTCAGAAATTATACAGCACTTTGATGATGCTACAACACTCCGGCCGCATAGCGGTAATTAAACCTTTGCCCTCTCACGCTCCTGTCAAATTAGGTGATAATTATCATGGATTAGCTATAAAAATGTCTGCTTTGAGAAATTCTGCCATTCTAAAATTCTGCATAGAGCTCACCACATTAACATTGTTTGATAAGGCAATGATCAAAGTTGGGGGAAGGCCAATGACTGCACGGAGCCCATGCCCTGCGGCTGAAAACAAGACACTTCTGGGATTCACCACTCAACAAATACTCCACACAATTGAACAATAAGGGTTCTGCTAAATTAGACTAATGTAGGTTTATGCATAAATGAAATTATTTCCACTTTTAAAAGGATTATTTGGGCTGGCTACTTCAATATGAACTCCTGCCAAATAGCATATGGAACAGGGCTGGCTCAGATCTAGGAGGCTGCCCTTTGTGTGGCTGTTTGTCACCATTTCAATGTTTGAAGTGAAACTTCAAGGACAGGGCAGGAAGGATCCGAGTTCTCAAGGGGTAGGAGAACATAATGAACAACGTAAAAGGTGATAAAATGAACAAATTACAGAAAAGCCTGATGGTGGTTTAAGATCTCTTGCTCCAGAAGAGCTTGAATGTGTTTGCAGTGACTGTAAGGACCTTGGTATTCTTGCTGGCTTGACATACTCTTACTAGAAGATATTACAGTTGAAGAAGCAGCAGATATAACAAGCCCTTCCCACTTGGCCTGGTTTAGGTTTCATTCTGTTACTGAAGAATGAGTCACCATTTTTGGGGCACAAAACTCACATTTGCAAGCTTGGGCTTAGCTATATAACAAGAAGTCCTACTTGTTCTGAGTCTAATTGTTAATAACTGATACTATTCCTTCTAACCCAGAAGAGAGGCTCAAGATAGCAGCATTTTGATTTAATAGGCTTTTACATAATGCAAAGATAATTGGTTAATAAGACAATAATTGAGCAGACTTGTGACAGATCTTTACTTCTGGTTGGTTTCTGCAGCTCTTATATTTTTATATGCATTTTACAACACACTCTCAGTAAAATGGGTTTATTCTCTGTTAAACTTGTTAAGATGAAGGACTGAGTAAAAAGACCTGTCTTCAGAAAAGACAGACAAATAGAATCTCAAAGGATTTAGCATATTAAAATAAGTCAGTGTTGTTTTCCCAGAGGCTGCAAATGGACAAATGTATAGGCCTGAAAGGAATAGAAAGTATGCCACAGAAGAGCTAAAATTGCTGGATTGGGTTTACAGTGGTAACACAGGAAATCCTGCAATTTTGGCAGAAGAAAACAGAGGGGGGAAAAGTGAAGTACTAATTAAAACTTGAAGACCTGAATTTTAAAGTTAGGTTTTACTTCACTAGCAAATACTAGATCAGAAAATATGATACAAGCATAAGCAGTAATAAGGAATTTCCTGCAAATGTACCAGATTGATTTTCTTAGAAGACCTTGGAAAAAACTCCAGTTTATAAGCACTTTTAGAGGTCAGAGAGGTTAAATTTCATTAAGAAAAAGATTTCCAAGGGGTCATATCTGAGGATTCAGACTTCTGAGCTAGAATATAAAACAGTATCATAAACAACAAGCAAACTATTGAATATACACATGAAAAATTACACAATTTCCTTTGCCTCTACAAATAAGCATTTCTAGATAAACATATATTTCATCCTTAATTGGTCCATCCAAACACACTGAAGGGTATTGAACAAATTATCAAAACATATCTCCAACCCAAATATATTTAGTGGAAAACAAGAAAACCAAAAACATCTGGAGGAGACAGCAAGAGGAACGAAGACAATGGCAATTTGTAGGAAAAGATGGTTTAAATAAACACGAGATTTATCTCGTATCACTTGATTCCCAAATTGTATTTGCTTAAAGTTCAAGATTCTTTTCTTCAGGGTACCCATTGCGACCCAAAGGAAATTTTTCAGCAACAACTTTTTTTGCCAAGATTGAAAACAGAGACATCCTTTATAGAAGAATTTCTTTATGTAATCCTTGCTTCACGGTATTAGGTGAATTCCGTAAGCTCAGAGTCATACTCAGTTATGTGGACAGACTGGAACGCTTAAAACATCAACAAAACTGATCATATTGAACCCTGAAAGAGACCTCATCTTGCAAGATCAAAATTAGACTATTTCAGCAGTTCCCCAAATAGCATCCTAGCAAAAGATGACAATGTTTGGCTGGCATATACATTTCTTACCTATAATCCCTGGGAAGGGAAAGGTATGTCAAGAAGAGGAAGTTTATAAGTGTCAGCTCATGTAAAGAAAGATGAGACATGTTGCTACATGGTTTCCCATACTACTCACTATGAATTGCATACAGTAAATAATTTTTTTACTGAACCAGAGCTTGCCTAAAAACTTACAAACTTTAGGGATCTATCCTGTAACATTAAATCACTGAGCTCCTCTCAACATTTACACTTTTTTCCAACTTGGAAATAATGTTTCCATTTCCTTTCAACATGTCCTTTTGACCTCTCCTCCTTTCTGCAATAATGCTCATATATTTTACTAGAATAGTCTATTATTTTGCACTGGCCCACACTGAACAGAGTCAAAGGTTCCAGAAAACCAATTAAGTTGCTTGTGGCTTTTGGAACACAAATCTTTGTAAAGCTTCAGAGATACCATCTGCATATCTGCTAACTCCCCTTGCTAATCTACCACATGGAATTGTATGCTCTTTAAAGCAGTGCTTTCTCCTGTCCTTGTGATTCCTAGATGTGAAGATCTCCCATAAATCCTACCCAAGAAGTCCAGGTTAATGGCTTGACTCGCAGAATCATAATCTCTAATTTTGACATTCACACTTTAAAAGTACCTTCAGCTTTCTACATGACAGTAATGCAATAGTGAACCTTTGCCAAGTGAAAAGTTATCTTAGAAAATTGATCCTTTCCTATAAATATATATATACACCATATATGCTAACTAGCATCCTACAGTTTATTTGTTAGAGCCATTATAACAGAGAAGAAAGTTGCACAGTATTTCATTTTGGGTAGAAATAACTTCCCTAGAAGCAAGAACTTCAGAATCCTCTGTACTGGCAGATGATGACCATGTAGCAGCAAGCCATCAGTCTACACCAATTTATACCAGCTGATGTTTCCTGACTGGACACGCTGTTCAAATCTGTCTTAATCTGTAAAGATCAGCAATTTGGTGGGAAAACATGTTAATCATGAAAAAAAGTTTGTTGGGTTTTGTGTTTGGGTTTTTTTCCAGTTCTTTTAAAAATCTTTTGAGGGATACTTTCTACTGAAAACATCTAAAACATGGTTTGAAAAATAATTTAAGAGTTATAATGCTACAAACCATATAGAAGAACCAATTGAACAGGAGGAGAAATGAACCATAGGCACTTATTGCAACAGTTTTTAGGATCAGTCTGTCATGCAATGTCCTACACCTTATTAAAAATTCTAGGGCCCAAATGTCCAAATATTTACATAGAAAGGTGTAATTGCTTCTGAAAGTGCAGCACAGAGATACCCAGGTCAGTATTCATGAATCAAATATACACGTACATAGGGCCAAACTGGGCATTCACATAATGAAATAGTTGTACCATACTTCTGGTTCCTCCAGAAGTATTGCACAAGGGACATACTGCATTTACCACAAGATGCAAAAGGAGGTGTTACTGTGACATTTAGGTATGCCAATATAAAATATGCAACATTTTCCTTATCAAGACACCACAGCTGAAGATCTCTTGGAGCCTCAGTGATAAAGTTTAAAAGTTTAACTTTGACAGAGAACAGATCAGATCACCAAAAAGAAAAAGTAAATTCTCATTAGCAGGAAGAGCAGAGGGGGCAGTGAACAAATAAGATGAACTGTGAACAAAACAGGCCCCTTGTTTAGGGTGTGATGTGAATAACTATGACAGCCTGCAGAGCTTTTCGCTGCCTGAAAGAGACACGCAGTCTGAGACACCTCTGATATACACAGGTATCACAGGGGAAGGGTCCCTGCTCTCACACTCCCCATGTGCTTCTGGCCAGTGGACAGCAGGCAGGTTGCATTCTGGGCTAACAGACCTCTTGTCTGACTTAGTGGGAGCTTCAAATCTCCTTCCCTTTCTGAAACTTTGACTGATGTTCTAGGGTCCAAGCTGGTCGAAAACAGGTAGTGACTGTCCTCAAGATGGGGCAGAAGGAGTGAAGGCACTACAGTCCAGACAAGTAGTCTCCATGCTTGAAAACCTACCAGAAGAAACACTCGGAGAGAAAAATAGAAATGAGAGGAGGAAGAAGCTCACATGTTTTGTTATGGGCAAACTGACAAATTATTCTTCCTTTCATGACAGGATAACAAGTCCAAATGATAGAGGAGAAGCAGTAGCTGTCACATCATCTTGACTTCAGTAAGACTTTTGACATGCTGTCATGTGACATTAATATAAGCAAGCAAGAAATCTGCCAGCATGAGAGGGCACAACCTGTTGGAAAGGTGGACTCAGGAACGCTGCTCACAAAGGAACTCATGTAATTGAAAGAAAGAAATATGGGTAGGTCATCCAGTATTATTCAAGGACTTTCACTTGTGATGCCACTATCAAATGAAAGCTCTGCTGCCAAAAATCTCAGGCAGTACTAGAGAGAGGAAGTGAAGAGTTCTGCATGGGAAGAGCGGACTGCAGAACTGTCAAAAAAATGAAGAAATGGCCCAAACTGTTACACATCAACACTGAGTGCAAAATCTGCATAGTCAGGTGCTCAAAAAGGGTGTGGGGATATTCAGCCATGGAACACCTTCTGGAGCAGACAGCCAGTCACAGCCAGCCATGTGCTGGCAGAGGTATGCAAAGGGAAAAAGCCACAGGGGATCAAGAGCAGCCTATACACAAGACACAAACATCTGCTGCTCAGCCAAAGGCTGGAGGGCAGTCAACGAATCAGAAATGGCACCAAATGATTTTGAACAGCTCATAAAAGCATCCAAGGCATAAAAATTACCCCCATTTTCAAATCAATTGAGTCGCTAGGTCAGACAGAATGGGTATTTTAAACACATCTCCCTCCTTGCATGGAGGAACATCACTTCTGGTCCTGAGTTAGGAACACAGAGTTCTCACTTTCTTCTGGTCCTCTACCAGTTCTTTATGCCCGCCCCAGCCCCCCAAGACCTGCCTCTCTGATAGGTTTTCTCTCATTGTTTGTTTCCCTGCATTTGCTACAGGACCCCACCTTTGCTGTGCACCTCTCTTGCATGCCACAGTATCCCTGTGAAGTTCTTCAGCACGCTGGAGGTTTGGAAGAGCACTTCAATAAAATATCCACTAGGTATGGCTTAGGCACACTCCCTCATGCTGTGGGGCAGAAGGATTAACTAAATAAAACCTTTACAACTAATTTTTTTGATCTTTTTAAAACACAGATAGATCTAAAATTGTATTATACACACAACTGGAGAAAACTCCACATATATTAGAAAGTTCAGTGATGTATTTTTAAGCAAAATATTAAAAGAACATGCAGTCACAGATGAAAGACTCCCCTAAATCTCCTTATTTGGAAGGAAGAAGAGGAAATAAAGGAGTCCTTGATAAAAGCTCAAATGTAATCATGAATATCCATCACTACCTCTTGAATTACTATTTACATGGCACAAGAAGCCTTCTGCTTGTGGGGAGTGAAATTACCAAGGAGGCAGCAGTGCACAACTTCAAAGTATGGAGCAATGTGTCCACATTCTGCTTTGGAAAGGAAAAGCTAGGTGGAGACTAGAGCTATAAGAACACAGCTTCCTATTTAATGTGAGCAGGTCTTCAGCAACCACCATGGCAGGGAGGGGGAAAAGGAAACCCCCAAATAAACAGAAGTCACTATGTGAACAAGCACAGGAAACCAGCTCCTCTTCTCAGGTGAGGAAGTAGTTATTTTTAAATTATCAGATGAAATATATTAACATTTCTAGTACTTTTAAACCCTCATTATGCTACCTGTCCCTCAGCAATCACACAGTGGCCATTTACATTCTCTAGGCAGCCTTGAGAAGGTCACCAGTTTCATATATTCACCCTGCTTCTGAGAGATGTACAAATTAGCAAAAACCATCATTTTAAGCTAAACCTCCTCTTTCAGCCAAAGTAGAGCATACAGGATTTTATTAAAGGTTGCTGAATATAGCTATTGCTAATTGGGGTGACTGGCAATGCAAAAGGCCTCTGAGACCTTGTGGTTTAGGATATTATGAATTTACACCATCATCAGAATTTCAAATCACCTTTTCATACATTCACTGCAAAGACTGAGCCCTTCCTCCTTGCCAAAGATTAAATGGATCTCCTGCTCCTCTGGGGTGTCAGAAGACAACTGTGTTCATCAGATTCTTAGGTTTAAGCTTCTCTTGATATGTGTAGGAGAGCAGATTAAAATTGGTTTCATAAAGTCACCCAGGAATGAGACAAGTAAAGCATACAATTTCATGTACCCGCTGCATGCAAGGTAAATCTAGGAAATTGAAGACTCTCCCCTGCTATAAATACACAGAAAGGTTTGCAAGAAACCCATAATATCAGCAGGAGCTCTATTCTATCCCTCCCTTAAGCCACACAACATTCATTTTGAAGACAGGAAACCAGTTACGTTGGGAGCTGCACAAAAGTAGATGGTCTTTGTTAAATTCAGTGAGAATGGCTTTAGAAAGAATCCTTTATTTTTGATAAAAAACCCAACCCAAATGACAAGATGTCACCAGTAATTCAGGTATCTGGGAAGCAACAAGGAACATCACAGTTTTCTGTATCTAAGATTCTGGAGAGATTTTATTAGCTTTCTCAGGTGACAAAGCCCATTGTTCTTCTGAAGTATTTCTACACTGACTACTTGTAGTATCCTCCTTACACACAGTTTATGGACTAGCATTAAGTATGTGTAGTTGCACTCTCACAAACTGAAATATTTTTGAGGCAATGTATTTATCTGCCCGAGTTTAAGCTTGATTTTTTTATTAAATACATACATACATGAAGCCTAACCTTCACTTGTCAGTACTTAAACTTGACAGTTACTTGCAAAGTCCTCTAAAGTCTCCAGCTCCCTTTGTCTCAACTTTGTTCCAGTGAAAAAAACATCCTTACTTATATTGGTTAAAATTCAATATATATTATTTCTATTTATACTTCAGATATTTCTGGATATTTGGTTATACTTGACAAAGTACTGTACAAGTAGCTTCTAGAGACACACAAAAATAGGCAACCTTAGCAACAAAGAGCAGTTTGAGTCCCATCTCTTCAATAACATTTTTCTTACAAAAGCTTCACTTTTTTCTCCCACCTTTTCAGCTCTGCATTAAGTATCATAATCTGTCGAGCAACTTTCCTCATTTATTTTAATGCACAGCAACTTTCATCCTAGCATACTGACAAGAGTTTTTGGCTTATTGTCAGTTTCTCCAGTTTGGACACTATTACAGTGGCAATTCAAAGGGCTTCTGGTGCTCTGGACAATGTGCTAGGACATGGCCCAGAAGTCAGGCTTGGGCCTTTCTCCATTTTGAGCAATCTGAAGCAGATTGTGAAGACACATGGACAGTGACAACCTCTGTGTAAATCATGGATTAGGGGTAGCTAGACATGGTGACATTAGGAAACACTGAAATTTTCACACAACTAGAAGTCACTTCCTAAGCCTCATCTCTCCAGGAAGCAGGGAACCCCTCATTTCCCTGGCATGGCCATGGGTCTGAGCATCTGCAAAGGCACCAGTCTCTGCCTCTGGGGGCCATTGTTTGCCTCTGCAAGCCAACCTCATTCTGGACGTTGATATAGACAATTAATCTGAGTTTGGTGGCCTGATACTGCAAATCCCATCCATAAACATCTTACCTTTGACTGGTTTTGGGGTACATGAAGTACACCCAGATAAATAACCAGGGAAACTGAGAGCACAGGGAAGATTTCATTTCTACTGTTACATGCCATTGTATGATCTCCTACAGTGAATTTCAGTAACTTAGGCTAGAGGGTCACAAGGCAAAGGATAGAAGAACATAGAGTGAGAAGGGGAGGTTAAAAATGGGAAATGCCTGTTCTTAAGCATTTTGAACATTTCTGTGTTCCATGTGGTGCTGGTGAAAGCACTGTCACTCCATTCAGAGCAACCTGCTGAATAACAGGTATTCTGGGGAAAGGGGAGGAAAAACAGATGAGGAAAATGGCTGGTCTAAGGGTAATAAGCTGTCAAAACCCCTCAGGACTGAAATGACAAATGACTAATTACTGATAGTAAATTTCAAAACACTATCTTCTCATCAGCTAGTCCAAGTTTTGATGATTTCCAGGGCATTTATGCTTTCTGTACACAGTGTGCCACAGATTAAGATTCCCTACAGAAAACACATTGATTTTTTTAATTTATTTTTATGTAAAGGAGTGAGCAATATATTTCAGGGAGTTCAATATTGCACAAGTGTCTCATAATATATTAAAATGCTCTTTATATACCCTAGTGACCCAAACGTGATATGAATAAAACTAAAGACAACTTTAAATTTAGTAGGACTCCAAATTTAAACTACTTGGAGAAAGCCCTTTTGGCTAAATACAGTACATTGTGCAGTCTCTTGAATTTCAAGAGTTTAGAATTCATTCTGCCCACGTGACAGCTAAATATCTTTTTTTCTCCATTTGTACAACAATTACTTTCCCCTGAGTGATGTCTACCTTTGTCACAACAGCTCTCTCTGAGTGTTAAAGAGACCAGCTGTATTACAGTGCAATGAAAGTATAATGGTTATCAAATGAAAAATGACACATGTCATGGTCATTGTATTTTAGCATTAAAGAGAAAAAAAGGGAAATAATCTTAACAAAATGCACATCATTACTCACTTGCACTCTTTCCTCTTTCAGCCCTCTCTTTTGTATGTTATTTCTTTTTTACAGGGCTTAGTTATTTGTATTGTCATATGGGTTAGGCTCTAATCCTCCTGCATTCCTGAAAGCTCCTACTACAAATACCAAAATCATCAGCAAAGCAGGCTGTTAACTTCAGAGAGAGTGTCTACATGGAATAACCCCAAGAGATCTTGAAAAATTGTTTTGACAAATAGCTTAAAGGAAAAGAATCCACTCTCCCCCTAGTGATTCAGTTTCATTATTATAATGCAATATTTTGATTCTTCAATTCACTGTTCAGGAATTTCTGCTGAGAAACACTTATAAAATGCCTGTCTAGCTAAAAACAAACAAAAGCTAAACCAACCCAACAACCAAAAGACTGATGCATCTTTGGATGGTGTGTTTTACACCAAAGGAAGACACTGCTTTCAGGAGAGGATCCTAAGCTATGGATACTGGTTGGAGGCATGGTTAGTGCAGCCAAGGGCTTTTGTCTACTCTTAGCCATATGTGGGGCTAAACTATAGCAGTTGCTCTATCACCAGTGGCCCATACCCAGCCAAGAATAGCTACTGGGAAAAAGAGAGGAGACTCACAGGCTGAAATGAAAACAGATTAAATGAAACAGCCAAGCTAATACCAACACCAGCAGAAAGTAAACAAAGTTATACTCAGCCCAGCAAATATGTGGTGATCTCAATAAATGGGAAAGCAGTCCTCAGGGAAAAGAAGCAAAAGGCCCCCTCATCTTCAGCAAACCTCCCTCTTTATACTGAGCACAACTATCATGGGATGGGATACACCTGTAGCCAGCTCAGGTCAGCTGCCCTGGCAAATGGTTTGCAGACCATGGCAGGCCTGTGATTATGTCCCAGTGAAACCAGGACACACTTAAACCCTCAAAAGGTTTTTCCCAGTCCTGCTGACTAATTTATACTGTGCCCTGTTCAGAATGTGAAATTTAACAGCTAAGTATGCCTGACTCTCCCAGCGCTGTACTGGGCTCCAGTTATCCAGCTCAAAATGTGCCCTAAAGTCACCTAAAGTCATTTAAAGTCAAATAGTACAGCACCTAACTTCAAAACAGCATTTGAGTAGAGCATTATTTGTGTGGGAACTAGCTGGGAACTTAGAAAAGGATTAGATTTGCTAACAGTTCTGTGGATTTGGCAAGTAGCTCTCACACCACCTCGGTGTCTGATGTAGACTGCAAGAGCTTTGTGGTCTGGACACTCCACACAGGATTAACACAGAGAAATAACACAAGTGTAACCAGAGAGAACCGCTGCAGTGAAGATATGCCTCTGGGATGTTAGCCAGCTTTTTCATCTGCATATTTATTTTATTTTGTGTAAGGTTTTCCATCTCTATCATACAATTTAAGGAGTGACTTGTTCAGGAAAACCTTTAGGCTGCAATACTGCAAATATTTTGTCTAAATAGGAGAATGTTTGTTCAAAAGGCACTAAACAAAACACAGAATGATAGGTTGCTCACATGACTCCTACTAAGAGCTGCACGTTTCTCTGCATTAGCTTTTTTCACAGATTCAGAAACATATTCCTCCTCATTTTGAGCATTAAATGCCTTTCCCTTTGTTTCGTTTTTAACTTAGACATTTATAAGGTTTTGCTTGGGAATACTCTCTCTTTCAATAGGAATAGCTCATGATTAGTGGCAATAGCTGATAGATTAAAACATGCCAGAAATATTGTTCATGCTTCTGAAAGGCAGAATATTAATGTCTCACCAGATGTGTCTAGAAATTAAAAAGCACTTTTGAGATGCTAGAATTTTTTAATAACTACTCTGAAGAGTCTATAATTTAGGATCCATTATAATTCACTATTAAAAAAAAAAGAAAAAGAAAAAAAAAGAGAAAAAAACCCCAACATATTACCTATAGTCAAGTTCCCCTCAGAGTAAGGCACTCTGATGCTGGCCACTATCACTAGAAACAAGGCTCACCTTAGCTGAAACAACATGCAGTAATGGTGAACACTGGTGGGATGACTGGGATGTGACTCCTCAGAGGCAGAAGGCTGTTTTCCCCCAAAGTAGCTCCTCTGGATGCCACACTGAGCATGGGGTGATCCAAATTTGTACCTGCTCATCAGCTCTTTATATCCACTCTATCACCTAGGGGAAGAAAATAACAGTTAACTTTCATTTTCCTATGCAGAAATTCATGAGGTTGGTAATTGAGGGTGTAGTAGTTCAGCCCTGAAGCAAAAATTCAAACACAGCAGGAACACTATAATAATAATAAAAAAAACTAGGAAGAGACACTATTCAAATTGCAATTACTGTCCTCTGCTTCTGCATGTACATTGGGGTTCAGGGTCTCTAAAACCTTTGGAATTTGAAATAAATCCTTGTGCTTATTTTAGAGCATAATATCAAAGTTCATGTCTTATCAGGAAAGGCCTCCAAGATTTTTTTTAAAAAGAATTGATACTGAGACAGGAAGGAGTAGAGCATAGTGCAGCCCCATCTTTAAGCAGTCAGAAATTTTGCCAAGAAAGTTGGCTCTGAACTGGTTCAGCTGGGAGTGATCTTTAAAGGAGTCTGGCTCTGCAAGAACTTCCATTTTTTCCCATAATACTTTCAGAAAATATAATTTTTTTTTTAATGACCACTCGTGTCACATTGCTCTGGAAAAGCCTTACTCCCTCCTACTTCTTCACTCTTTCTCGTGGGAAAACTTCCTCTCCTGGTGTTTGGTGACAGAACTATCAGCGGTTCCAAAGGAATTCATTTCATGAGAACCTAGGGAAACTTTTAAGAGTACAGCAAACCCAGACTTGTTGCTGGCTGTTATGCAACCACACAAAACATTTGGGCAACGTTGCTTCAAATCAGGATGGTGATGTTTGAATTTTGAGTGATTCTGCTTTGTTTTCAAAAGGACATTCATGCCTCTGGTTTCCCTTTACTATCTGCATGATGCAAGTTTTTCACATTCTTTGTCACTGCACTTATAATATTAAGTTAGTAGCTCATTAGTGAGAGTAATTGCCAATATCTTGCCAAACAACCTGTGTCCACTATAAATGAAACTTACATAAATTAGAAAGGGGTGTTTTACTCTTAAGAGTGTATAAGAATAATTTATGCTGTAAATAAACACCTTGATGTGGCTAGTAGTGTTTAGATGATTATAAAACATCCCTTGTGTAATTGGGAAGCACATTTTTGTGTAATTAAGAAAATGAATGAGAATTAAACTCTGAGATAGTCTAGATGATATTGCCATCCTATTGTAATACATACTGACACTTGCATCATTTTTATATACAATACAGTAATGTTTAGGAACAGTTTTTACATTAAGTTAGAAGGTGATATATTTTAACTTCAGAAATGCCAGCAAAATATAGTTCTTATAAAAAGAACAAACCCAGAGAAGTTGTAGGAAAAAAAAAAGTAAAAAAAAATCCACCATATATACAAATTTTCATTGTTGAAAGGAATCTGGAAAGTGATTTAAAAAACCCAAGAAATTAAATGAGTGATTTTTCCCTTTTCCCCACAGAATACCTGCAGCTTCATGAGCCTGGTTTTGGATGTTTGCTTGTAAGTTTTCCTAGCTGACACAATTCTGACAGATTATAGTATTAGAAAGTTGTCACACCAAAAATAAACTAAAAATGGTAAACAATCTATGTTATTTCTGTTTTAAACAGTGACAAATACGAGATACTTTGGGATCCAAAGTCCAAATACATACATACCCTCACATGTATACTTAAAATCATTTACTCTCATTCTTTGAGCTGGAGTAATCTGGAGAAATAGAGGTGTTTATGATGGCTTTTTGTTTCAGAAGAAATGCCCTTATCACAAGGCAGTTCATAAATGAGTACAGACCTTTGGTTTTGATATTGATCTAGGCTGGTGGTTTTCCCCACGGTGCCAGTACCTCCTTTTCACATGTAGTTTGCACTCTGTCACAGCAAGAATTCCAGCCAAGCCTGTATTTTTATTTTCTCTTTCAAAATCTTGCCCAGGCTTCTAACAGCTGCCAGTCGAGGCAGAGCTCACCTCCCATGTCTACACAACAGCTAAAGATGTGATATTAACACAGTATACTGAGACAGAGTACAAGGAGAGTGAGTAGCTACGGCTTTTCTGGAGACAGATACAGTGTCTGTAACAGAGCCAAGAGTCCCTGAAAAGTGTGAAATTGAGAGTTCTGCTTTTTTTTCTTGTGTAAAATTGCTAGAAGGTTCTTTGCAAATCAGACCCTCTACAGGAGCTAATCAGTCCACCTGCATTACACTTTGGTGCCACTGCAGAATGGATGCTGGACCCAAGTGTTGGACCACAGGATTTAGTGCCCAGGGTTGCTGAGAAATGGCAGCAAGCTGCCTTATGTAATGGATTCATCATCTGGAACTACCCTCTGGAAACATTCAGTTCCAGTCCTTGTTCCTCTCTCTTATTTGACAGCTGTTCAAGATACAGAAGTATTATTTAGGTCCTTAAGTAGATTTTCTGAATCTGGCAGTAAGAGAATATCCCAGTACAGGGAACTAACTGGTATCATTCACCAGGTTTTATAGTGTTCCTGAAAAAAAATGCAATTTCACTGAGAACCAGGAAGAAATTGCCAAACTCTAGACACTCACCTCTTCTTCAGTAAGGAGACAACCATTTCCAATCCCCTCTCATATAGCTGCAGAGTATTTTTACTACCTCACAAAGTGTTACATGCGCAGAATAACAACCAGCACCCAGAAGAACCCAGGAGAGCAAGAGGACTGCACAGAGAGGAAGTACCACTTTAACTTCTGACTCTGTAGTGCGTGACCCTCACACAGGTAAGTCATGGTTCCTGGAAACCTGAGAGTACCTCTATGGGATGCTGCTGAACCTTATCTTCAGGATATTAAAGTTTAACTCAAGGTAGAATTGTGAGGTGTCTAAACAGGACTTTAGGATTACATCTGCCATGCCCTGGTGATTATCATAGGCATTAAACCTCCTCTTTATTTAACAGCTAAAATCCCCAATTTCAGTGGAATTTGCAGAGGGGTTTTTTCAGTTCCTTCATAAGGATCATCTTCTATTGTCACATGAGCCTACGACACTTCTCTGCCCTGTCATCCCACAGCAAGCCTTTCTTTTTACCTTTTGGAGGAGCTCTTTCCATGACCATGCTCTTCTTTCTTAGTGTTGCCCTGAAAGGCAACTTCTCTTTCCCTCCTGTGGTGGCTGCCCCAGTAAAACACTGTTCAGGCTGCAGAGAAGAGGAGGAGTTACAGCTACAGTGTTTGCTTCCAAGGTAAGCAACTCTTCAGGGCTCTGGCTGGGAGGATACACTTAAGATACAAACAGGGAAGGGACTGCAGAGCCAAGGGCACAAAATGTGCTTTCTTGACTTTATGGAAGGGTAAGAGGATATGTGTAAATGCTGCTGCTTGGCACAGAAAGCAGCTGCCTTTTGTGGCTGTCAGTCACTAGCCTGCCTTCTAGATCACCGGCATGTGTCTTCCCCATGGGTTCTTTTTTGGTAATTTCCATGTTTGAAAATTGCTCAGAAATGGCAGTGGGAATTCCCTACTATCTGCTGTTTAGGCTGAGAATTATTTCCACACTGAGTAAGGTACAAACATAGTTGTAATATTATTATATAACAACTGAAAGTAAAACAGAACCGAGGAGGGGGTGGAGCAATTTGCTGTGCAATAATAATCCTAGTAATCCTAATTTCTCTCTGCCAACTTGCTGCACAGCTTTTCCAAGACTTGTAAGTATTTTACAGCCTTTAAGGTCTTTTCTCTTTTCTTTTCTTTTTTCTTTTCTTTTTTTTTCTTTCTTTCAAATATTCTTTATTTATTAGAAATACAGAAGACTTTAAGCATTATATTTAACCTTGTAGCTGGCACACGTTTCTCTGTTTCTGCTGTGTAAGAGACATCAGTGAGTACAGAAAATTGGTTCTGTGTAGTGAAAATTTGTTGTTGTTTTCTAACAAATTCACACAGCAAAAATGAGGAGAAAACAGATACTGCTGTGAGCCTAGTTAACATAGCAGGAATTGCGATAAAAAGCTAGGAGAAAAGTTACTTACCATATTAGTACACTTGAAAGGGCATTAAATGCAGGCAGGGAACTGAAAAGATGCAGTCAAGTGGAATCCCACTGAAAACACCAATACAGAGATCCTGTAGCTGATAGTGGTGTAACAGGGAGATATTAGCCAGTAGTAAACCCGAGTAAGCAAATGCACTTATGAATCTGTTGTTAAAAATACCCCTTGCCCACCTACTGAAACCAAAAAGTAACTGGAAAAAGGTGTGGGGCAGAAATTTGTGAAGGAGTGTATTGTCAAAACCTGCAAAATTACCTCTGGAAAATCCAGTAATAGGAAATCCTCCTTACTGTGCAAAACCACTACCTTGTGATTCCTTCTGTATGCAGCAGGTACATTTGTGCTGCATACTTTTAAGAGAGTCTGGTATTGCAGAACAAAATCCTGAGTATAATTATCACAGTATGTTTCTCTGTGTTTTCCAAACAGTCAATAGCACAGCACTTTCCTTTGCCTGTTATGGCTGTGTTTATTTCTATTTGCATTTACCAATTTATTTGAGGTAAACAGAAATGTATCACTCGGTTATTTTGTTTGGAAGGAGATAATTATAGATCGACTTAGTACAAACAAATGATCTTCATAGGTCAATAGAGGTATCAAGCTCATTCTTTGGGAGCCTACTGGACTGTTGTAAACTCTGAGAACGTGTAGTAGGACTTTATAGCCTGTCACAATCATTTTAGCTCTGCAAACTCAAACAGTAAAGGTCAGCTTTGCCATCTCTTTAGAGCGTAGCACTGCAGCAAAGCGAGCGGCTCCAGTGCTGGCGGGATCGGCTGCCGAGCGCTCCAGTGTAGTGCACAGGGGGGTTTCCTGAACCGGGGAAACTTCAGGGGAAGCCGAGAGACCTGCCAGGAGCCTGCAGCTTGCGTGACAGCGGCTGATGAGAGCTGGGTGGAGCCAGGAGCAGCGGTGGCCAAGTGCCCCTGCATCTATAAAAGCAGCCCTTGGGGAGCAGTAACAACGAGGAGCGCTGCGATCAGGGTGTGGTGCGGCAGTTTGTGTGGCAGGGCAGGCGGGAAGGGTGCTGAACCTCTGCCAGCTTGAGCAGGGAGCAATGGTATCCATTTGGCAGGAGACCATGGTCTCTTAAAGCTCGGCATCTACCACGACTGACACAGCTTCCCAGGTGGAGCTGTGGTGGGAACGTGCAGCCGCCCAGGGGCCAGGCTGCAGGCTGTGCCCGGCTCTCACACCGGCAGGGGCTGGCAGCAGGGAGCACACCTGCGGGAGGTGCCCCCAGCTCCAGGATCTCCTCNGACCAGAGGCACAAGTAGTGTTCTCCTCTCTCCTTCCAGTTGCAGGGAATGATGAAGGAAGAAACATGAAAATCCAGCAGATCAACACCTGGCTCTGAGCCTGGTGTCACCAGCAGAATTTTGGTCTTTTTGATCATGGGTTGGTTTCCACAACACCAGGCCTGCTGGCAACAGACAGGATACACCTGTCTCAGAAGGGAAAAGGATCTTCACTCAGGAGTTGGCAAGGCTCACTGAAAGAGCTTTAAACTAGATTTGAAGGGGAAAAGGATAAAATGAGGCTCACCAGAGGTAAGCCTGAGGTCAGCACGACAATGTTTAAGGGACAGTGTGCTAGCGAGATCCTTCAGTCTGCTGTCTTGGTGGAGGTAGAGGATCAAGATCCATGCAACAGCAAAGATGCAAGGGTTATTGATGTGTTAGGAACCATGGCAGCACCCGAGAACAGTCATACAGCATCTGGGGTGTCTCCTCCCACCGAGGTGGCAGGATCAGTGTCCCAGTGGAGGTGGATCAACACCAATGCACACAGCATGGGCAACAAACAAGGGCAGTTGGAAGCCACTGTACAGCAGGAAATCTATGATATAGTTGCCTTCACAGAAACATGGGGTGAAGACTCACACAACTGGAGTACTGCAGTGGATGGCTGGGGGCTCTTCAGAGGGGACAGG